>PVKA01000573.1:0-108546 GCA_004027165.1 Ctenomys sociabilis | reverse complement strand
GAAATATCTTTTTCAAACAATTACAGATTTATATGGCGTGTCAAATAATACGGAGCTTTAGAGTATACTCAGAAATTTCTGGTTTCCTTCAAAAGCTAGACATGACAGCCATGAAGGCTATAGTATGTTCATGGCCACAGTAGCATATCATAGTCATGAAACTGACGTTGATAATCTAGGCATGGTGACATATATCCATTTCCCAGCACTCCGGGAGGCTGAGGTAGGATGATTTAAAGTTCGAGTTCAACTTAGGCAACTTAATGACTTACTCTGCCTCAAAATAAAATTTAAGACAAGAAGAAAGATGGGCTTAGGGTATAGCTCAGGGCAAAAGCCCTGGTTCAATCTTCAGCACCAGAAATGAAAATGATATTGACAAACTCCATCGACTTTTATGAGAGGTATAAATGTCCTCCCTGTGCCTGTCTGAAACTCCCTCGTTCTCACTCTCTTTCTCTCTCTACCTCACCCTATCTCTCTTTATGAGCATCTGGATACATTTTGCTCCATGCAATTCTACCACTCAGAGAGTTGTGCGACTGCTGTCACCAGAGCTACAGAGCATATGCACCACCAGACTTCTCATGTTTTAGCATACATGTAGATATTTTGGTGATCCTAGTCCTTCAATTCTTTTTGCATCTCACTGAGCCTACTAAGTTCTGTCTTAAGAATCATGGACATTTTCATATATATTTTCCTCTACAAAATCCAATACAAACCTACATTAGGAAACAATGGGAAGAATTTTGGTTCTACACATTTGTGCCAGCTCTCCTTTGGTTGGCCTACTTGTACTCTTAAAGTTTCTTTTCCAAAAGAAATACTGAAGCTTTTCAATACTGGTACTTTGACACATTTATAATATCTACACAGCACTAACCACTCAGGTACCTCCCTGTTATCACATTGTTTTTGTGAAATTAATCTTCATTTTTATACACATCTCGGGGTTATCATTTTGTACAAGAAACCAATCTCACCTCTCCTAACACAGATGTGATTTTCTGAACTAATGAAATGAATGACCTTGGAGAGATGGGAAAGAAACAAAACAAATTATCTTCATTATATGCTTGACTTAAGGTTGGTCTTTATTCAAAACACTTGAAAAGCACACACCAAAAAAAAAAAAAAAAAAAAAAAAAACTGATTTCTAGAAGTGTATCTTGTGAGGGAAAAGACTGGAATTCCTTCTCAAACTGATGCTTACATAGGATTGCAAAAAATATTTCTTGAAATAATATTAAGCACTTACACACAACTGTGACTTTGGAATGTAAATATATGTTTAAATAACTCTTAAAGTCATCCTTTTTAAATATTTGCAGATAAAATTGTTTAAGAAATTCTAGTGGAGTTCCCACTGTATAACAAGGAATTCCTTGGTTAGAAAAACAATCATGCATTTAACAGCATACATTTACTGAGTACTTTTCATGGGCCAGTAACTTACATGCTTTAGGGATAAAGGCATAAATGAGTTATCATTTTCATGGAGTTCATAGATCGGTGAGTAAACAAAAAAATGCACATAACTGTAATAAAGTTTTGAAGATAATGTGAAAATTTACAGAGGAAAATGGGAGCCAAAGGGAAGAGTTGCATTTAATGACTCCACTGAAGCTAGAAAAAATCCCTTAGATTGTCACAAGCCTGATTAGAAAAACAGCATTATCTTTACAAGTGGAAAAAACAAATGCTTCAATTGTGTGGTTTTTGAAGACTTACCTAGAAAAAAAAAAATACCTAAATATTCTGAGAAGAGGTAGGCATTATGAGTTAAAAACTAAAAAGCAAATCTATCATCACCACCTACAATGGTGATTTGTGTAGCATTTTTAGAAAAAGAAAAAAAAATCTAAGACATTTATAATGTTTACCATCCGCCAACCACTTTGTACACTTTTATAGGCATCACAGCAATTCTGTGACTTATATGTCTCTATCTCCTCAAAGAGAATTTCATTCCAATCATGAGCCTTTGCAGTAGGTTTTTTTCTTTTTTCTACTTGTACCTAGGATCAAACTCAGGACCTTGCACTTGCCAGGCAGGCTCACATTCCACTGAGCTATCTCCCTGGCCCCTTGCTGTAGGTTTTAAAGGCAACGCTGCATGATTCCTGGCTTATGCAACCTCTCTGGTTTCCTCTTCTGCCTCATAATTGCCTTCTACAGGGCATCCTCACAATCTCAAAAAGGAACAACTTAAATTTCCAAGCATATGTTCCTATTTTGTGAGGGAAGAAAATGAAGTAATAGGTCTTACTGGGTTTATAGTTAATATGAAGATGCAGATGATCTCTTAGAATGTGCTGTGTACTTGTTCCAGTTGCCCAGAGTAATTATTATGTGCGTCAAGCATGTACTAACAAAAGTCTATAAAATAATGAATAAATAATTATACCATGGTGATATTCTAACATCAAAGTGCTGTCATATATTGTATGACCAGGTTGCTTGGCACCAAATTTCTTTACCACCAAGATCAGAAGCACATGAATGCTCACTGTACATTCCTGAGAATGTGCGTTCATGTTCAGTGTGACAGAGAGAGTCTGAATTAGAGGTCTTTGGGAGAAATGAAAGGTTCCTAGTGAGCAATTGTTTGAGCAAAACACTTGCCCTCTCTGAGCCTTAATATCCTAATGTGTAAGATGATGGTACAGTACCTATTTTGAAGGTATGGAAAAAATAATCAAGATGATGTTTCAAATTCCTATAAGTATACTGCATGCCTACAGGAAGGCTTAGAAATTTTCATCTTTCATTATGCTGTAGTTCCTAGAACCAGCTTCTTTGAGGGAACCAAATAGGCAGTGCCTCTTCCTGAAAGCATTTGGAAACAGAACTGCTCACTCCTCTCACTGAACATCCCACTCAAGAGAATCAGAACCAGGGCTAAGAAACGTGTGCACAGCCCCCCCAAAGATGCCCATTTTATGCTGTGACACCGAGGAACCAAGGCCACGCAGTCCTGCTAACAAGGACCATTTGCAGCCACTGCAGCCCCAAGTGGAGCACATTTCTCAGGCAGGATGTGAACAGACGGTGATATTTTTCAACTGCGATCCCACTGCCAGGAAATTTGGCATCTTCAAGCATGGTTGTTACCCTGAAGAAAAGTCACTTTCAAGTAAATGAAATACCAGCTATACGAATCAGAAATAAAATATGGAAAGAGCAACAGAAGCAGAAAGAGAGAGCACCTTGAAGAACCATGAATATCCACCTTTGCAGGGTACAGTTTGCACCTCAAATACAATATCATGGAGGCTGGAGAGTGAAAATATAGATGGCAGAGACAAATGTTCAAATCCCAGGTAAAGAAAGAAAAGGGTTCATATTTAATGCAGTGTAATCCTTACTAAAGAGGGGCAGAACACCAAACCTCTTCTGACAGTAACTGTGTTATGAGTAACATAAGATTAAAAAGAGTGGTTCAAAAAATTACTATAAATAGTATTCAGGAAGGTGAAGAAGAGGAAAATGAGAATACAATTACATTACCAAAAAGTGACAAAAATTAAGCTTAATGCTTGACAAATGGTTATCCATTTAATCTTCCTCAGGTAGGTGTTTTATCATCAATAAGTACTATTTTCTCAATGGAAACAGATTCTAGAAAGATTTATTGCCTTAATAAAAGTCACAAAATTCACTGAAGATTTCCTGTTTTTATTGCTATGGTCCTCAAACCGTATTGTGTACAAGAGTAGTTCTGGACCCATGTCAAGATTTCTGGTTCAACTCTTCCAGCCAACATTTTACACCCATTCCCAGGCAATGCTGGGTAAAGAATTCACTTTTCAAAGCTCTGTTCCACCATGTAACACTGTAGAAGACTGAGGTTCACTATTTGATGTTTTGTCTTCTTTTTTTTCAGTGTATATTCAACTTTATTCATTATATTTGCTACAAAACTGCTTAGTGTTCATTTTGTTGATTAACATTGTCAGGAAACTAGAAACTGTGAGATAGAAACATTAAGATTAATTCCAGTGTTGTCTGCTTTCTTTTTTTAATTTATTTATTTCTATTTTAACTTGAAGAGTGAAAAATAGAAGCAAAAACAAAGAGAAAAAGTGACATAAACAGGGTAACATACAATGATACATATGTTACAGAATTTCAAAATATAGCTAATTTATATATATATATATGTATGTAATAAAAAAATACAACACATATCAGCAGTCCACAATAGAAGCAGGTTAGCCACACAAGTTGTTCACTTGAGCCATTCACAGCTCATAATATTAATAAGACCTTTATATACCTCCATTTTTATACTTTTCTGCTGGACAGTTAAGAGCTAGTTAAAGCAAGACCTATATAAAAAAAAAAATGTAACTTTTGTATCAGATAAGGTCAGCCAGGTACCCTCAGGGTTTATCCTGTAACCCTGTACCGCATTTTGTAGATCTCTTGTCAGTGGCACCCTTGTGGATGAATCACGGCCATTGCTTGACCAATTTGCTCTCTGTGGAAGCCTGAGAGAACATTTTCTCTCCATGTGACTCTCCTTAGGCACACTATACATCATCAATTGCATTCCTCTGTGGCCCATAATCTCCTTGATCAGAAAATTTGGGGCATTACTGAGTTACATTATGTTACATTACAAATTCTCCTATGTCCTGAGTCTTCACTGACCTTGAAAGGCTAGGGCCAAAATGTTGGCTGACCTTGCAGCCTTTCTTTTTCTCCAATTTTTGATCTGCAGATTTAGGTTGTTAACCCTCCAGAAGAGAAGTTTATTATTACCCTGTAGAATATGCAGTTCAGTTTACCCACACTATTAGTCTAAATATCAGACATCATAGGCATAACATGTACATGTATTTTCCATTAAGTATTGAGATACTAAACTCTAAGTCCATACAGATTATGAAAAAGAAAAAAATTTTTTTTTAAAATAGGAATGAACACTTACATATATTTACATAGATATTTAGAAATCCATCCATATACAGCATAGTAGCATTGTAGCATGACAGTCTTGTGACATTATTTTGTCTTATTTTTCATTTACTACCCTTTAAAAAAGGGCAGTATAGTAATAGCTGGTATGTCATGACAAGAAGAACATATTTAGAAGACCAGAATGTCAGGCATTTGGAGTGTGACCCTTCTATTACACTTTGTTAAATTCAGTGCAGTTGCTTGGTTCACAGGTATCAGCATATATAGTTAGTCAGGGTGAAAACTCTACCACTTAACTGCTAGTTTCAAAAATGTTTCTCAGGATCATTGTCTTACTCATCTAGTATGTATAAGTAAATGGTCTTGCCTCTGTCATGTTTCTCAGCATTTCTCCTTGCCCTCTCCTCATTGTCCAATCCTCAAGTTCTCACTTTCCTTTTAATTGTGTTATACATTTCTATTTGCAATTCTTCATTTGAGTTATACTAGGGAGACTACATGATATTTGCACATGTGGGTCTGGTTTATTTTGCTTATTACTATGCCTTCTTCCAATGGCGTACATTGTCTTCTTTCCCAGAGTCACCTTTTCAAAAGAGAACAGACTGGAATCATTACTGTAATGAAAAATCTCAACCAAAAACTACAAAAGGTGCTGGAAATTAGATGCATATTTGGCAAAAATGCATTAAACAGCTTACAGTAAAATGCATCACTCTTTGCTGATGGGCAGACTCTGGGAAGCTGAGCAGAGAGGTGTTTGATGATCTGATGGAAAAGTGGTGGGGAGCAGAGGAGTGGAGCGAGTCTCTGGAGAGCGGGCCTTTGAGAGCTTCACAGGGTGTATGATGGTGACCTAAAGCAAGCCAAAAGTGCAGCTGCTAAATCTGATGAGGAAGTCCAGTGGACTCCCAGTAGTATAGGTTTTTTAGCTAGGATTCTGGAGTCAGAATAAAAAATATTGTAAAAATTAGGTAGAATGCCTGTTGGGTCAAGTGGAGCTTCCTGGCTCTGTGTGGTGTTTTGATGTCCATGTAACATCTGGCCCTCCTTTCTTTTCTGCCATCAGAATCCATATATCATATGGATTCTGATATGGTGAATCAGAATATATATATATATATATATTCATATATCATATGGATTCTCATATGGTGAATATCCATATATTCACCAAAATACAGTCATTCTCACCCCAATCCCTCACACTCACCGTTAATCATTTGTCTAAATAGTATTTATTCTAGGGGTAGGATACTGTAGTTCTTATCTAGGAGAATGACTGAGTCTTCAAGTCCTGGAAATTATTTTCCTTTGTGATAAAAGAGCCCAGTCAATGCAAAAGGACGCTGTTCTTGCTCTGTATTCTGCCTCATCAAGCCTTCATGCTGAGGATTACAGCAGCCATCTGGTAGACCCCAGGAGGACCTCACTGACATGTAGAAGGTGGTAGTTTTCCTAACAAGAGAACGCCATTAGACACTGTAACTGTCTACTTGCTGATTTTGCTTCAAATGGGACAATGAAGACTATGTATGTTGTTTGGGTTTTAGTGTTTAAAATAACAATTGAGAAAGATTCTCCATGGAATGATGATATATTAATTTAGAGCATTTAAATAAAAACACAAGTGTTAAGTTACAGGGATACTCAAGAAAGCTGGGCCAAGTGATGGTTTTTAAAGGGAAGAGCAAGAGGGCTCCATGAGATATTTTGAAACAATAGTTGGTCACAAGGATTAATAATGAAGGTGGCACCACTCCAAAGAGAAAGACAGAATTTGGGCTGATTTCCTTATAGAAGTATTTGTTCATGTAATGTGATTGCCGCCTTGTGATTCTGATATAAATTTTTCAGTAATTACTATCAGTCAATGATACATGAAAATTCTTTACAACCTCCTCATTTTGTTTATTTTTAATAAAGTTAATGAAAGTGACTCTTTTGATTTTGAAAACTTTTGCAAAGTATTTTATTTTTCGGAACTGAGGATTGTGCTTACCAGGCCTTTGTGCTTGTCAGAGAAGAGCTTATTCCACTAAGCCATCTCTTCAACCCTTGCAAAGCTTTTAATAGATTCCTTTTACATATAAGATTGGGTTCTGTCTCTCAAAAGGGTCTTTTATTTTCTATATTGTCTCTATATTTCTACCATTAGTTTCCTCCTGCTTTTTTGAGATAGCTATTCCAAATATCATGTCCTTATGGCAGCTCACAAATATGCCATGCAATGCAATATATTCATTTAATTTTGCAGTCTGTCTCACCTGTTACATTCTCTTTTCCCTTTCATACCCTTGTCTAGATTACTTTGCTAATCACTCCTGGACCTGACAATACTTCCTCCAGGAAATCGTTCTTAAGATTCCTCCTGTCTGTTGTAGAGGCACTGCCCCTCTTTCCACCGTACTTCTCCATTACTCTCACTAATTTGTCAATCACAGTGTATAAAGATAACTTTAGTAATATGTACATATTAGACCACAAGATCTTTAAAGAAGTGAATTGTACTTTTCTTCTTATTGTTCTAAACCTTGGACAAGGGCCTACAAGGTAGCTCAGCAGAATAAGTGCTTAGGCACACACAGGGACCAGGATTCAATCCACAGCTCTAAGTGCCATACCAGCCCCACCCCTGAGTGTGCTGAGCTGGCCACTGAGACCAGGTGTGGTGGCATGCACCTGGAATCCCAGCACTGGAGAGGCTGAAAACAAGAGGGTCACTGCAAGTCCGAGTTATGCAGTGAGACCCTGTACCTAATTCATAAAATAAGTAAATAAATAAATAAACCTTAGACAAATAATTAGCCCTTAATAGTATGAAAAAGAAAGATATTTTGCCTGCAAACAAAGAAAGTTAAAAGTTTAAATGACTCTGTCATGAAAAGAACATTCTTTTTCTAGTAGCCTAAAATAACAGGTACCTTTCAAGTGCTAGGAAACAATGAAAACCTACAATATACACATAACGATGATGACTAAGTGTACTTCTCCAGCTGCCACTACCATCTGAAAGAGCTCCAAGAAAACAGAAAACCATGTGGTTGATCTAAATTATTTCCACTGGGAGTACAAACCCTGCTCTGCTCCAAGATGACTGTTAGCCTGAACAATACCATGTATTATGATGGTGCGCTGGAGTTCTCAGAGTGCTCTACAAGTAGTTTGCATGATAGAATCTTCACAAGAACCCAAAAGATAATCCCTTTTATCATATATAAAAACCCAACGTTTACACTCAAGATTTACTAATGACTCCTGAGAATGTTATATATGTTATATCTATAAATAACTAGTATTATGAACAAAATCTGAGAAAAAAGAAAGTTTCTTATTGTCATTAACAGAAACATATTTTATGTGTATATATTTTATTAACATTGCTATTATGCTAAAATATTTACTAAAATATTTATTGTCATTTTGATTTCTGAGAATATTTATTGTCATATAGCCTCTGAGAAAAAACCTCACTGTAAATGAAAGAAGGACTGAAGGAAAATGGCAGAAAATGTGTTAGTGTGAATATAGATTTTACTTTGCTTGTAGATCTTGTAAAAAGTGGTCTCCCACATTGTTGGCACCAAGGACCAGCTTCATGAAAGACAATTTTTCCAATCATAGCGGAAGGGATGGGTTGGCTTCATTACGATTTAAGTAGATGATTCACTTTGTTCCTATTATTCCCTTAGATGCTCATAAGGAGCACTCAGCTTAGATCCTTCCACACGAAGTTCCAAGTAGGGCTTATATGTCTGAGAATCCAATCCACTCTTGCTCCAACAGGAGGCTGAGCACAAGTGAAGGATTAGCAAGGGGCAGCACCCGGGAATATTGGTGAAACTTGTCTTACTGGTTCCCCCTGCTCACTTCCTGCTCTGAGGCCAGGACCCTACCAAGCAACAGAGAGTGCAAGATCTGGGAACTCATGTTCTAAGAGAAATGGAGAGCTATCCCTCTAGCAGGAGTCTCAAAAGTACACATTGGATCAACCTCTGGTTAAACAACCCAAGAGATTAGGTGACTTGATAGTCAGATATGCCTACTTCAGCATGAAAATCCAAGCTATTTATCAGTCACTGAGTATAGGTTTTGTACTACTATGTTTAATGAAAAGTGATATATGCCTCTACTGTCATAGTTAAATGGTTATTGATTAATCATACTTAACACAGAAAAATCATTCTTCCTTGATATTTTTTTGTGGGAAGGGGAACTAGGGTTTGAACTCAGGCCTTGTACTTGCCAGATAAGTGCTTATTCTCCTGAGCCATCTCCTCAGCCCTTGGCATTTCATAAGTGCTATCTATGGTAGTGGCTTGAGCATCACCTGGGCTCAGGGCTTTCTGGAGCATGGGTGGTGGTGCTGGAGAGTCGACCTACTGAGTTACATCCTTAGCCAGTTTTATATTCAAGCTTGAGACAAGATCTCACTAATCAATGAGCATGCGTAGGGTTGTTTGTGTCTCTCAAGTTCAGTTATCTCAAGCCTACCATTTCTCGGGAAGGTGACCTACCCATCTATTTTGAGAAAATAGAGCCTGAGAAAGACATTCTAGGAAGAAAAAGCTGAATGAGATCCAAGGAATGCTACATGCACAATTATGTAAATATTTTCATTGCATTTGTATCATGTATAATGGTGAAATCCCATGACAATAATAATTTAAAGCTGAAAAGAGATCTGTTTGAAATTGTCCCCAAGGACTGATGCTACTGTGGTATAATGACTGATGGTGAAAGAAACCTCACATTCATTTTGAACTTGAAAGATGGCTTAGGAAATGAAGTATTACTTACATGAACAGATGGGAACCAGAGAGTTTAGAGCATAATATTTGACTTTTGTTAGTATTTAGACTTACATACGATCCTAAACCAAAAATCATAAAATTATGTAAAGTGGAAAATAAAATTAATATTCATTATTTAATAAATACTTTGGTGTTCAGTAGTAAGCACAGTCTGGAGTAGGGACTCTCCTTGGGGATTCTTCCATCCATTCAAGACTGGAAACTGGGAAGGAAAGGCAGAGGGCATGAAGGCTAGCTTTGGAAGAGAGAAGCCTCCTCTCATATCTGAAGAATGAATAGCAGCTATCCAATGAAGACAGAAAGGACATGGAGACAACCTGTACGTGGCAGATAAGTAACAAATGTCCATTGTAATGTAATGAGATCTCATTAGAAATTGATGACATCATGGTCAATGTCGTTGTCCCCCTTTCTGCAGTTGGCAAAAGGCAAAAATCAGAAGTTACCAGAATTGCCTGATCTTATGTGCTCGGTCAGTGAGATGATTAATCTTGGGACATAGTCTCTCAGAATTCAGCGTGCTTTTCAACACACCACAGCAAGACATCCAGGCACCGGCACACATGTGGAGACGTGGTGTGTTCAAGGCAAGGAAGAGCACACATTGCCCAAAAATTGTAAGTGCACAGACACGCAGTAAGAAAAACTCATTGGAGACATGTACTGGAATTGATCCCACAGGTAACAAAAGCATGCATAGGTATGTACATGGCACATATTTGCATTTAAAAAGATCTTCCAGGGTTGGGGAGATGGTTCAGTGAAATAAACGCTTCTCTGTCAAGTGCAAGGGCCTGAGTTCAATCCCTGGTTCCACTAAAAAAAAGAAAAATCTTCCATGAAACACACACACACACACACACACACACACACACACACATTGCTAGCCCATTATCAAAAGCAAGAGAGTGTAGATTTATCTAATTTTTTAAGCTAAATCAAACTTCAGTGCCAACGAATGTTGGGAAATTTCAAGAGCATTACATGAGATTTGTAAAAACAAGTAAGTACAGGATTATTCTGAAGTTTCAATCAAATTTCAAACACTCTAGAAGGGAAAGAGGTTCTTCTGATGTAAGGCCCTGATTTATAAATTCCTATTTCAATTTTTCATGATCATAGTTGAAACTGAGAAGAAAAAGGTCAAAGAACTCCTCGACAATTTGTCAGGACTTGCTTTTTGGATACACTATGAAGGAGTTCATCCTAATTTGAAATACACCTAAGGTCCCTTGTTACAAAGAAATACCTACTCTAAATAAAACACGCTATTTTTTCCTAGAGAGTCACATCTTGCTAAACTTACAGATTTATAAAACCGGTTCCTACTTACTGCAGTCTCTTTAGAAGGCAAAGACACAACAGCAAAAGGAAAATAGTGAGATGTGTAGAGGAAGAACACTGAAAAGCAACATAGAGACAATGTTGTAAATTCAAGGATCAATGAAGCCAGTATTTTGAGTTGTTAAATTGGAACCCTTGAAGCAAATTGGAACTAAGAGCCAGGTAAAGGCAGCCAATATCGAGCAAGAAGTAATGAACAAAAGAGTGCAGAGAATCCCAATATACTTGTATAAAATAGCCCAACTCGGTAGTCTCTCACCTATTTTTTTTAAGGAGCTCAATCTCTACTTCTGAGTGAACATGCATTTGGCTGCAAGGTGCTCTGCTCAGAAAGAGCATCAGGAAATGGGAATATTCACAATCGCAGAGCTGGACTGCTTTCCCACATTTTAACCATTTATAGACTATTTACATATGGAAAGCAAGACCTCTGTATCATGTAAGAGAGACCAAGATCAATATTCTAGGAGCATATAGCATAGCTAGTACTCAATTCTTGGTTTCAAATGCTTTCCTGCTTTAACAGGTCCAATACTTTATGGAGAAATGACTGATCCTAAGACTGATTCAGGAAATACAAAAGGAGAGCCTACAGTACCTTATGAGTGCCAGAAGGCAGGAAAGAAAAAAGCCCACCTTCATGCACATAGGCTAGAGAGGCACAGAAGCTCCTAATATAAAAGCTCCTAATCGTCAAAACCAGAAAAGTTTAAGGAACAAAATAAAAGTGATATTGGATTATAACCCATAATATAAAATAAATATATATATATGAGATTGTACTAAAATATTGGCTAAAATGAATGGGGAGGACAGACAGACCTCCCATGCAGAAAAATTTCCAGTACTTTCTATAAATGCTCTGCCATCATGAAGGAAAAGCATAATTCTCCTCTCTGTGAGGGTACACTGAGTAAAATCCCTTCCTTCCAATAAATATAATGTGAAAACTTTTAAATTAAACATGAAGAACCCCAAAAGGAGCTGTGCCTCACCTGGATAGTAGTGGTCCTCATGTCCATAGCATGTGTTTTTTAAATGATGTGATGGAGCTGGGCGTGGTGGCGCATGCCTATAATCCCAGCACTCGGGAGGCTGAGGCAGGAGGATTGTTGTGAGTTCGAGACCAGCCTGAGCTACAAAGTGAGCTTAAGGCCAGCCTGAATTGCATAGTGAGACCCTGTCTCAAAAAGACAAAAAAAAATAATAATAATAATAATAATAATAATAATAAAATAAAATAAATGATGTGATGAAAAAGCTTTATGTTTTTGTTCTTCCACCCTAAAGTCCATAGCTCCATTCAAATTAAGAACAATAACAAATTGCAAATGAATGATATTCTGAAAATAGCTAGCCAGAAGCTAATAAAGTTATCAAAGGTAAGAAACATGTAATAACTGTGACTACTAAAAGCAAATAAAGAAAATATTATTAAAATCAACGTAGAAACCAGGCATGGTGGTATACAGCTATAATTTCATCACTCTGGGAGGGCGAAGCAGGAGGATCTCAAGTTAGGGCCTATTTTGGGAAACTTGGCAAGTTAGTAAGGCACTGTCTAAAAATAAGAAGTAAGTGATTAAAATGATTGAAAATGCAGCTCAGTGCATAGACCAAGTTAAACACGCAGATCTAAAAATTAAATTAATTTGGTATTTTAGATTGGATCCTTTAATAAAAATAGAACATTATGTAAAAGCTAAGATAATCTGAACAAAATAAGAACACCAGTTAATAACAATAATATTACTTCATTAATTGCAACAAATTACCACATAAATATAATTTCAATAATTGGTAAAATTATCTTTACAGTGTTTTACATAAATGTGAAACATTTTTAAAATGTCTATTTTTTAAGAAAAATACATTTTCCATTTCACACAAATGGAAGGACTTATTTTCACTTATCTTTCTTTTTACCACATGTAGACAGAAACTTAGGGTTCAGGTTTATAGAGAAGAATTTGTCAATTTCTTTCCAACATACTTTCATTGACTGAATAATTGGCCAGCAATTAAAATTCATCTATAGCATATTGGACTTCCAAAGGAACAAGCATGGATATGAAGCAATAGAGAAATAATAGGAAAATAATAAATAAATAGGTGTTTGTTTTTTGTTTCTTTTTTTCTTTCCAGAGGCAGGGATTGAACTCAAGCCCTTGTGCTTGCCAGGGAAGCACTTATTCCACTGAGCCATCTCCTGGACCCAATAATAAATAAATAAAACCCAACTAACCCAGTACTATGACCAGAGAAAAGGAAAGCTCTATTTCTCCTTCTCATGAATTCCTCCCTGTGCCCTGCTATTTATTATTATCAAACTTCTACAGTTTGATAATATCTGGATTGTACCGTCAATAGCCAGAAGATAGAGCCATCGATAGAGGAGGAGTCACCAAACAAGGCACCTGCATGTGAGGTACCCCATGCACCTCTGTATGTGGAGGTGTTGGTCAGTTGCCCCTGCTTCATTTGTCCTAGACAGGCTATGAAGGAAAAGGCTACTCTTCTTTCTGTTGTAGCTCCATCTCTGGAAAAGTTTCTGCAGATGTCAAAAACAGCAGCACCTTCAGCACAGCAGAGAAAGTCTTAGTGATCACTGAAATGGCTCTTTACAGATCTTGAGCAGCACGAGCTGCCTTAGTCAATTTCCTATCACTGGTACAAAATTCCTTTCCCCCATAACCAAAGAGGTGAGGTCTAGTTTGGCTCACAGATTCAGTCTGAGGTGGACTGGTTCTAAGGCAGAACCAAGAATATAGAGGTGTGAGGAAGACGAAAAGATGCTCAACTCATGGCAGTCAGGAAGTACAGAGAGAAAGGGAGGGCCAGGAGAAGACACCTGTCCTGCTACTTCCCAGAGACCTACAGCTTGCAACCGCCACACCCAGGAATTTTCAATGGATGGACCAACTGACAAGTATAATGGGTTAACTGAATTTTGTGCTATAACTGTGAAAAATTACTAAGAGAAAACCTCGTGCTTCCTGTTAGGAATATGTTCTTGCTCTCTGCTCAAGGCTGTTCAGCAATGAGTGACTGTTTCTTGTCAAGGCAACTAGCAAAAGTAAACTCCCTAACTGTTTCCTGCACACATAGTCAGTTTAAGATGTACATTGTAAAAATAATTCGCTGTTTTGTGCTAGATAACAAATTGCTTACCAAACAGGATATGATTTTTGTGATTTAAAAACACCTTGCTCCCTGGGTTTGCTGCTGATCAGTCTTCTGTGTGAGAACTGATTGAAGGTCCTGAGCTCAGAAAATAAAGGCTCTACTCAAATTCCAATTTGACCTCTGATCTGGTTACTATGCTGAGTAACTCATAACAACAAGCATTGTAGCCCAAGATGCAATGTTCTTTCAAAAGCCGTACCTTTGAACACATGAGGCTTCAGAGTCAGAATCTTCTAGATCTAAGCCATATAATAATACTAACCAATAATAACAGCAATGCAGTATCTAAGGAATATGCAAACAAAAAGAGCAGCTTGAAAGGCAAATGCAGAAGCTAACCTAAACATACATAGAAAATATTGAAATGCCAGATATTAATAGGTTAAATATTTAGGGAAGTTTGAATTGGTTAAAATAATAGCTAGCAGATTTCAAAAGGCAGGAAAAAAAGAATGATGAAAGAAAGTCTTTGCACGTAAGAGGTTTGTTGCACTACTGTTAAATTGTCTCTCAGTATACACCAGGATAGACATGGCTATCCTCTAGAAAATTAACCCTTGGAATACAGCACAAGGAAAAAATGTACTGTGAGCAAAGAAGAGAGCGTATGGAGGTTTAGTTAAGTCAGTATCCACCCATTAGGACACTGTTAGAAAAGAATAGAGTAAATGTGCTGAAAATAGTTATTAAAAGAGTGAGAGAAGATAAATGTTGAGCTGATAGTCAGTGTTCTCATGTTGAAAGATAGCTTCATTTGCTCATGATGAAAGTATTCCTGGCAAATTGTAAAAATTAAGGAGGAAACCCTTCAGATATACAGACAGAGAAATAGGGACTGTGGGGGTAACTAACTTTTAAATAAGCAAGGGTGAGGCAGAAGAAAGTAGGAAGTGTTCAATAATAATAGGGGGAAAAACCTAAGCCATTAGAAGGCAAAATGCATACATCAGAGATAGCTAAACTAGGGCCAATTATTTTTAAAAGACTTTAACAAGGAGAAGCTGCCTGAAAGCACAAGTAATTAAAAAGAAGGGCTGATAATCAACAGTAAGAATGGAAGGAAGCTACAATCCACACTGAAAGAGCTTTATTTATATGAAAGAATAGTGTATATAACTCCATAACAGCAAATATTACTAAGTTAATTGTATAACAAGACAGGGAAGTATGACACTGAATTCAAGGCAAATGAATAAAACTACTTAGAAATGCACATGTAAGCAAAGTAGAAAGTATGAGCCAGAAAAATAAAAGCAACACAATATAAAATAAATAAAATCAATGGAATAGTTTAGAAGCTTCATGGAGAAGAAATGTTCTCTCAGGCTTTCACAGACAGCAAATTGGTCAAGGAATGGCCATCACTCAGCCACATGGATGAAATGCTATACAGACTTTCAGTATAAATCCTGAGGGTATTTGACTGACAGAAGTTGCATTTCTTGTTATATAGGTCTTGCTTTATCTTGGTCTTAACCATCCAACAGAAAAGTATAAAAACAAAGTATAAAAGGTAAAGCCACATTAATATGCTGAGCTATAAAAGGCTCAAGTCAACAATTTCTAACATTGCCAGTCCTACAGAAAACCCACTACTATCATGAACTACTGGACTATATTGGATTATTTTGCTGAATTTGCGTACCTACAATATTTAAAGGACAGTAGAATATTCTTCTCTGATAAAACTAAACCAAAATTGGATACAAATGAACTACCATTTTTTATCTGTATATTCAAAATAGTTAGGATAGATACAGCTATATTCTCTTAATTCAATTAATAGAAACATTTTTTCTGATTTATTTGTGGACAGGACATCATGTCTGCATCTTGTACAATGAATAACTGTAAGACAACAACATGCAATGTATTTATTATTGAAACTGTACTACTAATTGGTTTTGAAACTGTCTCATTGCCATTTGTTTCTCAATAAAAATTATTTTTAAAAATAAATAAAATAAAAAGTAAATATTATACATCTGGCAAGAGATTTATATTCAGAATATGTAAGTAATTCAACAACTCAACAGTGAAATTCCCAAGCAATCAGATTAAAAAAATGAGTCAAGGACCTGGATAGACAATTTTCAAAAGACACAAAATAACATAAGTATATTAAAATATCAATATCACTAATCCTCTAAGAAATAGAAATGAAAGCCAAGATGAGCCACACCCCAGTTAGAATGGTTGGAATGAAGAAGACACAGTGCAATGAATGCTGGTGTAGATACAAAGAAAAAGGAAGTGTTACGTCTCATGTGGTCATAGGTGGGTTTCAGGAGGAGACTGGATCATGTGTGCTTCTACAGAGAGCAAGTCTGTCTCCCTTGTGCTGCATTCATGCTACCTGCCCCAGGCTGGGTGTAGCACTCACACCCATAATCCAGCAGCCACTCACATCCATAATCCCAGATGCACTTATACCCATAATACCAGCACTGGACCATGAATTGATCACAAAGTCTAGAAGTGCACCTCGTGGCTCTATGACGCTTGGCAAGGACAACTAGATATGAGCCATAACAGGAGGCCATCATGGCAGAGAGGCATCTGGAGGAAAGACAGTGCATGGAATGTCAAGCAGGGAGCCACAAGTGGGGACTCTTTTTCCCTGTGTCACACAGGTTTGTGGGACTTGTTTAGTCCACTAAGCAATTTAGGATGGCTTTGGGTGTGACTGAATGGGTTCATGAAGAGAGAAGCCCCAGTCTGAGGGAGAGAGGCACTAACCCATAGGCTTGTAGTCTGTATAAAATAAGAGGGAAAGAGATGTAAATGCTTCTGGGATTATGGGTGCGAGTGCTACCCCCAGCCTGGGGCAGGTAGCATGAATGCAGCATAAGGGAGACAGACTTGCTCTGCAGCCACTGATGCTGCTGCTCCTCCCTTTTGCTCTTGCTCTTTTTTTTTCCAAAAGAATTAAATCGTTTATTGATTATACACGATAATGTATGATATGCAGCTTCAATCCTATCTATCGTTGTGTCTGGTACCATTGTTCAATTTATTTATTTATTTATTTATTTATTTATTTTTGTCTTTTTTTTGAGACAGGGTCTCACTGTGCAGTTCAGGCTGGCCTTAAGCTCACTTTGTAGCTCAGGCTGGTCTCGAACTCACAACAATCCTCCTGCCTCAGCCTCCCTAGTGCTGGGATTACAGGCATGTGCCACCACGCCCGGCCTCACATTGTTCAATTTAGATATATAGAATGTGCCAGCAATCATCTTTATAACCAAGTAGCTGACCATTTGTTTAGATGACCTTTTCAATGGTTAAATTCAGAGGTCACAACGATAACTGTCAGTTCAACTACACCAAGGTTTCTGAAGACAATGACTCCTTTAATCAAGCAATTGTAAAGAAATTTTAAATGAAACCTGGCATCACTCTGAAGGAATTCTTACTTCACAGTGTTGTAGATGTTAACCAAGACAGCTTCAGAGTAGGCTACCTTTACACAGAACATTTATTCAGTGTCATGATATTACTTTAATATCATGACACTGAATAAATCATATAAATGATATTACATTTTCAATAAATAGCATGGATGTAAAAAAGGTCCACATTAGACCATTTGTTGAAATGCTTTACACTTTCCATAGAACAGAAACTAAAATAATATGTTTTACAATTAGTCACAAATACTTTCCTCAAGTTTTTTGACCATACGCATGCGTATTGTCTAAAACATGTCTTCCTTGTAGCAGCTAGGCCCTTCCAGCACTGGGCTTGGCTGAGTTCACAAATCTGTTGTAATCTGCAGCTTCCCTGTAACTTCCCTGGCTGTCCTCTCCTGCTAAGCTTTGTTTCCTGGCAGTGCTTAAAACCTTCTGCCACTCTCATAGCTACTGCTGCTGCTGGAGCCACCATAGCCACCTTGATTTTGTGGTTTGTTAAAATATTGGCCTCCACCACCATAGAACCAGAGCTTCTACCTCCAAAGTTTCCTCTCTTCATGGGTCCAAAATTTGAAGACTGTTGTAGTTGCCAAATTCATTATAGCTTCCACCACCTCCATAATTGCTTCCATCATTACCAAATCCATTGTAGCCATCTTCACTGCCACCATATCCACCCCCACCACGGCTGCCACCAAAGCCACCTCAACCACTGAAGTATTCTCCATACCTGAAACTGTCATAGCCACCAAATCTACCTCCACAACCACCACCAACATTTCCTGAACCACTTTAAACTCTTTGGCTGGATGAAGCACTAGCCATCTCCTGCTTCAGCAGGGCTTTCCTTAGTTCACAGTTGTGGCTGATCTCAGTGTGGTATTTTTGAATGACAATCTTATCCACAGAATCATGGTCATCAAAGGTTACACAATCAAAGCTCTTATTCTTTCCATTATTGGTCATAATTTCAATCACTTTGATTTTTCTATATTGTTCAAAATAATCTCATAGGTGATGTTCTTCAGGATGCTCTTTAATGCCGCCCGCAAAGATTTTATTCACCATGAAATGGGCACCTGGTCTTGGAGAATCTTCTCTTGAGACAGCTCTCTCTGGTTCAACAACTCTTCTGTCCACTTTGTGTGGACTTGCATTTGTGGTCACCTCCTCCACAGTGGCGTATGTGACAAACTCAAAGCCCCTGGAATGTATGGTGTCTGACCTGTGACTACTACGCAGTCTGTGAGTGTTCCCCATTGCTCAAAATGGCTCCTCAGACTCTCATCAGTTGCTTCAAAGCTCAGTCCTCCAATGAAGAGCTTCTGTATCTGTTTGGGCTCCTTGGGAGATGCACACTTAAGACATGATAGAAGAAAGACTGACGATGTTTTCTCCATAGTGTCCACCAGCCTGCTCTTGCTATTTGATGCCAGCATGAAAGGCTACTCTGTGCCACCATGTGCCACTCTGCCTTCAAGCCAGCTGAGTACAGACTGAAAACCCCACAGACGGTAAGCTAAATAAACCTTCCCTTACCTAAATTTGAGTGTCAGATATTTGTCCCAGCAACGACAGAAGAGTAACCAAGACACCTCCCTTAACACCAGCGGACTGTGAACTGAAAACTCTGCAAACTGAAATAAACATTTCATCCTCTAAATTTTCTGTGTTTATGGTGCAGTTTCTGCCCCCAGAAATTACAAAAATAACTAAGACAGAAACCCTTGCATATTGCTATTGGAAACGTAAATTGGTACAGTGATTATAGAAAGCTGTACGAAGATTCTGTAAGCAACTAAAAATAGCACTACTGTATAAACCAGTAGCCCCACAATTGGGTACATACCAAAATGAAATGAAATACTTACATTAAAGAGACACCTGAATCCTATGTTTATTGTTACACTGCTTACAGTAGCCTAACCTGTAAACATGCTATCAACCAAGATAACATTTTGAAACCAATTTTTAGATATAAAGACATTTATTTTTAGCATTTTATAACTTAGACATTATAATGCAGCTTTAATAATCTTTAGGAGCTATCATATTTTACCCTTGTCCCCTGTGATGGGTTAATGCAAAGCTAATATGACGAGTTAATGTAAAAGTAAATGTAAAAAATACTCTGCTCAACTTTCTGTGACCCTGCTTCCTTGTAAGATTGCAAGGAAGCTTGAATCATCAATAGAATGAGAGTGCCCAGAATAGACCTAAAAATAAATCAAAGTAAAGGTCAAAATGCTACTAACTATACAAAATCAACTGAAAAGTGTTGCTGTGGTAGTCAAGACTTCACATATGCAGAAGTAAATTAAACAAGAACTAAACAATGCTCCGAGAAAGAATGTATGCTGACTAATGGTCATTTTGTCCCTAAAGGTACTGTCCTGTGTTAAATGACAAATTTGTTTGCCAAACAGGATGCGATTTCTACCTTTAAAACCTCTCTACTTCTAAGGCTCCTGACTGTTTGTCCTCTCCTGTTTGAGTATGGTCAAGTGGTCCCAGGCCCGATAATAAATGGCTCATAAATTTTAATGTTGGATTCTGGTCTGGTTTCTATATTGAGAACCCATAACCACTCCCAAAGACTCATTTGTATCTCTTTATGTAAAAGGACACATTTAGTCTATTAGTAAGAGTTGTCAAAGTCTTACAGTTTTAGCATTGTTGAAAAGTCTAAGTCTTACAGAATTTGTTTGTTTGTTTGTTTGTTTTAAGATTTATGGTAAACTCTTAGCTGTGAGGCCCTATATAAAGTTAAACACTTTTAATATTTAAAGGTATAAGATAAATATTATCATTTTATAATGTATGTATTGCAGGATATAAACTATTGGGACTAAAAAAAATCTAAAATCTAGAAGAACAAACATTAATTTTGCCCTTGTGCTTAACATATGAAGCAATTTGCAATGAGTCGTGAGGTTTAAAAGTCTTAGATAGCTCTACTACTATGGCACTATTCTTGGGAGCTTGGATGGCTTTTTGTTTTGAAGTGGGGGGCTGGCTTTATTTGTTTTTTAGAAAATTTATGTTTTTGGCTTTTTTTACACGTTGGGGGGTTTTACCGAATAGATTTTTTACTCAGAGCTTTATATATCGTCTTTTTAGGGGCATGTCTGATCTTTTAGGACTTCTGAAATCTAGGTGGAAGCTTTTTAAATCTTAGAATTCTTGTACTTTGTACATGTTTATAACCATGTGGAGGATGTTGAGGTCTTTGGTCAGCTAGAGCAATAGCTAGGCTTTTTCTTTTCCTTTCTTTTCTTTTTTCACTTTCTCTTTTGGCTGTTGGGATCAAGTGCCTGGTTTGCTGAGCACTCTGACCTTGATTTTCAAGAACATATTGTTTTGCTATATTTAAGGGAAGGGTCTTCAGGGTGTTTGGGATCTCAGTGCTAGATCAGACTTGTAATGATCTGCCTGTTTACAGCCCCCCAAGAGCTGGGATTATGAGCCTGAGCCACCATATCCAGTCTCAATTGCAGTCTCAGTGCACCCTGGGGGCAGAGCTGGCAAGGCAGGCTTGGGGATAGAACCCCTGGCCCCTGGGCCAGCTTGCACGTGCTTTAATCCTCTGAGCTATTTCGCTGGCCTAAGGAACAACTTTTTAAATGTTGCTGCCATTTTGGAAACTGGCACAGCCACAGCCTCTAGTTTGGAACATGGGGCTCCGATTTTTTTAAAGCAAAGATTTTCACTGTTATAGTTTTGAGGCTGTAAAAGGCAAGAACCTGTCATCTCTTGTTTTATTTGGGGGGAAGGCAATGGAGACTTTTAGCTCTATCTTTAAAGTTTATAACCTTTTTGGCTTGTTGTTTGTTTTGTTTTGGCCAAATACACAGCATTTTAAATCATCTTGTTGGACTGTTTGGTTTTGATTATTAACATAAATTTTACTAAAAGCTTCAAATATTAGCTATGCCACTGTTTTACCCTGTGACTGTCTTGAAAGATTTTTGTTAGATTAACTAGTTTATTGTGTCTAATTTTAGTCTTAGGTAAGATCTCTGAGCACAATCAAAATGTAGAGTAGCTTTGTGTCAAGCCATAACACAGATCATCTGGTGTTTAATAACCAATGTAGTATTTTTTCCACAGAAATCTCTCTAAACTGGTCTTTATAAGCAGGATTTTTATTAGTATTTTGGTTTTTTGAGCTCTGACCAGAATTTCTCATATAGAAGAGCCGAAGGCATTGTATCTCTTTGTTAGTAGGTGACACTTCTAAACTCTTTAAAAAATCTCTTTATCATCTATTTTTAAAAGCTCTTCAACAACATGATTATGTAATCATAGCAGCATTGCTGAGACAAAGTACCTGGCACCTGAAATTAAGGAAGGAAAGGTTTATTTGGCTCACAGATTGTAGAAGTTTTAGTTTATATTTGGCCGGCTTCCAATCCGAGTGGCACATGACAGAGAGCAGCAGTTTACAGCAGCAGAAAACAGCAGCGAGCAAAGGGAAAGAGTGGCAGCCGCAGCTTTTGGCCAGCCTCTTTTTTGTATTACAAACAGGCTACTCAGGATGGTGTGTAGTGCTCACACAATGTGTACGTCTTTTTCTTGTATAGGATGAAGAAGTTTATAAAATAAGAATATTGACTCCTTGCTGAGTTGCTTAATTAAACTTTTAAACTTCTCAACTTGATACAGTATACCAACCACTGCAGAACCCATCAACAGATGGATGGAAAAAGAAAATACAGGATGTGCACATAATGAATAGTGTTCTATCATAAGAACAAAATCCTGTCTTCTTAAACATTATAGACAGAGCTAGAAGATTAAAAATTTAAGCCAGGTTCAGACATATCATGTACAAATAACACATGCTATGTTTCATTTGTGTAAAGCTAAGCTATAAGTCTCAGAAAAGGAGATGAGAATAATGGTCAGTAAAGACAGGAAGTGAGAAAAAAAGGAATAAAAGGAGATGGATAATTATCAGATGAAGTCCAATAAAAGAGTTAGCTAGATTAGGTACCTTAAAAACACTGGGAAAAAAACACATAAAATTTATATTTTTATTTAGAATAAAGGCATGTGTACCTGTGTGCATAGTTGTGCATTTTCTTATTCTTTCTATGCATTTATACTAATAAATTTTTAAACTATGAGCTTACTTATACATACTAAACTATGTTTGGATATAAATTTATCAAAATATAGGATGAACTTCTTTTGTATATACATGATAAAAATACATTTGGAGTCAGTCTTGCCAGAGTTCTGCTGAGCTTGGCTACCCTCCTCACCCTGAAGACTTCTGGAGCAGGCTAGCCCCACTCACACAGCTATCTAACTGGAGTTCTGCTGAGCCTAGCTGTCATCTTTGCCCTGAAGACTGTCAGGGAGACCTGAATACCACAGGAACCCGCAGCAGTCTTGAGAAGCCATACCCCACACCCACCTTCCATCAGGAGAGCCTTGAAGAACTTCAGCCTGCGCTCAACATCACCAAATCCTTCTTAAACTGCAGCGTGGCGTTCCCCTCAGTGAGGTTGGTGCCACACTGAACCACACACATCAGGAGCTTTGGGAAGTCTACCTTGCCTTCTCACTGTCCTGTGACCCTTGCTCACCCACACCCCACCAACCTACCCTTGCTGCAGAATTAGGCAGAACATTGGGAGCTTTAAAAATGACAAAAGGAAAAGAAAGAAGGCAATCTCCGACCTCTAGCCAAACCAAAACAGATCCAGGAGACAAGGTCATAGAAGAACTCAGAAGTCACACACCTGAAATTAATGAGACAATAACAACTAAAGTAAAAAAACAACTCTATCATGCTAGGGAGGAAATCAGATGAAAAGTGGTCTCTCACGTAAGAAAGGGAATGACAGCAATCATGAAAGAATTGCTTGATACATCTAAAGAAGACATAACATTATGGCCCCAAAATGTAAAGTCCTAATCCAGAAATGGGCATCCAACATGAATACACAGTTCTCAAAGAAAGAAATTAAACAAGCAATTAAATATACTAAAAAAAATGCTCCACATCACTAGTCACCTGTAAAATGCAAATTAAAACAACACTGAGATACCCTCTCACCCAAGAAGGAGCGGCTAACATAAATCAACCAACAACAATGTTGGAGAGGCTTTGGAGAAAAAAGAACCCTTCTGCACTACTGGTGGTAATGTAGACTGGTGCAGCCACTGTGGAAATCAGTGTAGAGACTCCTTACAAAACTAGGATTGGAAATCCCATTCAAGCCAACTATCACCTGACTTGAAGTTTTCCCAGAGGAACTGAAAAAGTCAAATCATAGTGGTACATGTGTACCTATTCTTATAGCAGCAGAATTTATGATAGCCAAATCTCGGAAACAATGAAGATGCCGGTCAGCTGAGAAATTTATGAAAACGAAGTGGTATTTTTACACAATGGAGTATAACTCAGCTATAAAGATGATAAACTTGAAGCACTTATATTTAAGTGGATGCCACTTGGAGATATAATCATAAGTGAAATAAACCAGACCCACATGTGCAAATATCATGTAGTCTCCCTAGTATAAGAACTCAAAAGAAGGAATACAAATAGAAAAGTGTAACACAATTCAAAGAAAAGCAAGAACTTGAGGATTGAACAATGAGGAGAGGACAAGGAGAAAAGCTGGGAAACAGGACAGGGGTAAAGCCATATATTTATGCACACAAGATGGGTAAGGCAATGATCCTGAGAAATATCAGCAGAATTTTGAAACTAGCAGTGAATTGGTAGGATTCTCATCCTGAATAACTGTATATGCTGATACCTGTGAAAAAAGTAACTGACCTGAAGATATCAATGTGTAATAGAAGGGTCTCACTTGGAATGCCTGTCATTTTGGTCTTCTACATACGTACTACTTGTCGTGACATACCAATTATTGCCATACTATCTCTCAAATAATTGTTTGTTTAAAAAGGGGTAATAATTGAAAAAAATGAGACAAAAAATGTAACAGTGTTACAAAAATGTAACTGAGTTTCTACAATGCTGTATAAATGGTTAGATTTCTTTTCTTTTCCTTTCTTTTTTTATTTTTGTTTTATTGAAGTACAAATATCAATGAGACAGTTTTAAGATACCTTGACAAGATGGATTTGATAAATTAATTCATTGCAAACTGTTTTCATAATGTTTTGATATCATAGAAGGTGCATACATGATATTATGCTTACAGACATTATTATACCATATATCTCTTATCAGTAAATAAAGAGAGTGTAGCTGTTTGCATATCTTATTTTTTATTTTTTTATTTTTTTGAGGAACCAGAGATCAAACACAGGCCCTTGCGCATGCTAAGGAAACGCTTACTCCACTAAGCCATCTCCCTGGCCCCATAAATGGCTAGATTTCTGAATTTTTATGTAAAAATATGTGATCATGTATTCATATTTTTAAAATATTTTGTACATTTTAAATTCTTTCTCCTTATTCTATAGAGACTTAAAGTTTAACATACCAGTACTTGATGGAAAATACCTGTTCCATGTTATGCATAATATTCTTGATATTCAGGCACATAGTGAGGTTAAACCCAATTATATAAGTTGTAGGGTAATAATAAGCTTCTCTGCTGGAGGGTTAACAATGTAAGCTGGCAGACCAAAACTTTGAGAAAAACAAGGGCTTCAAGAACAGCCGACATTTTGACCCTGGCCTTTCAAGGTCAGTGAAGACTCAATACATAGGAGAACCTGTACTGTAACATCATGGAACTCAGTTGTGCCCCAAATTTTCTGATCAAGGAGATTATGGAGCCACAGAGGAATGTGATCAATGATCTATATTGTGCCTAAGGAGAGTCACATGGAGATAAAACATTCTCACACACTTTCACAGAGAGAAAATTGGTCAAGCAATGGCTGTGACTCCTCCACATGGCTGACACTGACAAAGGATCTGAAAACTTTGGCACAGAGTTACAGGATAAATCCTGAGGGGATTTGACTGACCTTATCAGATCCAAAAGTTACATTTCTTGTTATAGGTCTTGCTTTATCTTGGTCTTAACCATCCAGCAGAAAAGAATTCTAGGTATAAAAAGTAAAGCCATATTAATATACTGAGCTGTAAAACACTCCAGTCAATGATTTCTGACATTGCCAATGTACAGATAACCCAATATGCTTAGGAGTATTGGCCTATATTGGATTATTTTGATGAATTCATGCATCTAAAATATTTAATGGCAAGGGAATACCCAACTCTAACAAATTTAAGCAATAAAAGGTGATATAAAGGAAGAATCATTATGTATCTGTATATACAAATATTTAAGATAGACATAGAGCTATTTTCTCTTAATTCAGTGACAAGAAAGATTTGTACTAATAGTATTTGGACTGGATGTCATGTCTGCATCTTGTGCTATGAATAACCACTAAGAAGCTAACAGTGTGCAATGCATTAAACATTGAAACTGTCCTATTAATTGGTTTTAAAATTGTCTCATTGCTATGTGTTTCTCAACAAAATTAATTAAAAAAAAAGATTACACACCATGACCAAGTAGGATTCATCACAGGGATGCAAGGATGGTTCAGTATACACACATTTATGAATACAATGCTCCTTATCAATAGAGCCAAATCCAAAAACCATATGATCATCTCAATCAAATCAGAAAAGGCTTTTAACAGAGTCTAACACTTTATTTATGTTGAAATTCCTACAGAAAATTTGGATAGATGGCCTCTACTTAAATGTCATGAATGTCATCTATGACACCCCAATGGTTAACATAATTCTAAAAGGGTAAAACCTGAAATATTTTACTGTCAAATCTGGTACAAGACAAGAATGGTCTTTCTTGCCACTCCTATTCAGTATAGCTCTGGAATAATTAGCTAGAACCATCAGAAGAGAAATAAAAAGAATAAGAATATGTAAACAAGAAGTTAAACTATCATTATTTGCAGATGACACAATACTTTACTTAGAAGACCCAAGAAACTCCACTGAGAAGCTGCTAGAATTGATACACAAATTCAATAGCATAACAGGATGCAAAGTCAGTACATGAAAGTCAATAGCATTCCTCTACAGAGATAACAAACACACTGAGAGGGAAATTGGAGAAACAATTCTGTTTATAATATTCCTGAGGAAAATGAAGTACCTTGGAATTAATCTAACTAAAGAAGTCCAAGATCTTTTCAATGAAAATTACAGTAGTCTGAAAAAAGTTATCAAAGAGGATTTCAGAAAATAGAAAGATATTCCCTGCTTCTGGATAGGAAGAACTGACATTGTGAAAATAGCCATACTCGCAAAATAGTGTACAGACTCAAAGAAATCCCTATGAAACTACCAACAGCATACCTCCCAGATCTAGAGAAATCTTTCCTAAAATTTATTTGGAATGACAAAAGACCTACAATAGCAAAGGGATTCCTGGCCAACAAAGACAAGGCAGAAGGCATTACAACTCGTGCCTTGAAATTATACTACAAAGCTACACTGATAAAATCAGCCTACTATTGCCAGCAAAATAGACCTGAGAATGAATGGAACAGATTAGAAGATGCAGAAGCCTCTACAAACACACTCAGCCACCTGATCTTCGGCAAAGGGGCTAAACATGCTCACTGGAAGAAAGATAGCCTCCTTAACAAATGGTGCTGGAAAACCTGGCCTTCTACATCCAAAAACTAAAACTTGACCCAGATCTACCACCATGCACTAAGCTAATGTCAAAATGGATTAAAGACCTAAGCATTAAAACAGGAACACTAAATCTCCTGGAAGAGAAAGTAGGAGGAACTCTTGAAGGCATAGGGGTAGGCAAAGAGTTCATAAATAAAAATCAAATCACATGAATAATACTTGAAATAATTAACAACTGGGAACTGTTGTCATTGAGAAGTTTTTGCACATCAAAAGAAATTGCCAACGAAGTGAAAAGACACCCCACAAATTTGGAAAAATTCTTTACTGATAACCACTCAGACAAAAGTCTGCTCTGTAGAATTTGTAAAGAAGTAAGTAATATGATGGCCTCAAAATTTAAAGACCCAATCCTGAAATGAGCAATCAAGATGAACACACACTTCTCAGAGGATGAAATTATAGAAGCGAACAAATATACTAAAATATGCCCCATATCAGTAGCCACCTTTGAAATACAAATTAAAACAACACTGAGATACCAAACAATGCCTATCATAAAGAAATCAACCAACAAATGTTGGAGTGGCTGTGGGGAAAAGGAACCTTGTCCACTGCTGGTGGAAATGTAGACTGGTGCAACCATTATGGAAATTGATGTGGAGACTCCTCAAAAAACTAGGATTGGAAATCTCATTCAAACCAGGTATTCCCCCTACTGTGAATTTTCCCCGAGGAATAGAAATCATCATGTCATAGTGATATATGTGTACCTATGTTTACAGCAGCACAATTTGTGATAAATCTTGGAAACAGCCAAGATGCCAATCACCTGAGGAATGGATGAAAAAGTTGTGATATTTTTATACAATGGAGTATTACTCAGGTATCAAATGCTGATATGATCTTTATACAACCTAGATACATACAGAGTCATTTTGTATACCATAAATACGTAGAAGTATTATGTAGCAATTAAGAAAGCCTGTTTATTGAGAAATATTGATTTAGTTGACCCTGGAAATACCTTAGAAAGTCTTAGCATTATGTAGTCAAAATCAAAAGAATAGCTTTTCATCTTCAAAATCCTTATGCATGACATAAAATTTAAAATATTTTGTTTGAAATTGATATATTTATTAAATAAAGAGAAAAAATAAGGTGCTAAAAAGCATTTTAGAAAATGATAAAATGGTTCGTGATGTCTTAGTATTTCCATGTGCCATTTTTAATCACAAGATATTTCAGTAACAAAATTTTATCAGGGCATTTTGTCAGAAGTTATTGAACTATGATATCATTCTAGTTATCATTACTGGAGTACAAATTTCCATGATACCTTCAATCAGAAACCTATGGTTGTATAAGAAATAATGTGTTTATTAAGAGTTCTTATACATGGATAATAAATTCAATCAGCTCATTTATTGGTTAAAGTGGCACCGTGGAGTTCCAGGGTAGCCAGGGAACAAGGCTCGTATGCTATGTTATCATGAAAATCCATCCACAAACACCCCTAATATGTCCTGTAGTATGGCAGGACTATTGTAGGTGAAACATTTTTTCATCATTTCCTTTTCAGCCACGATGTCAGAGACCCCAGTTACTGTCTAGATCTAGAGTGTTGGTCAAAAGCCTCCTGTGCTCAGAGGTGGGTGTGATGGGTCACAGATGCTGTGCTCATCAGTAGATCGGTCATGGATGAGGTCAAGGCTGACCCTGCTGCAGAAGGCAGGGCCTGGGTGGAGGAAATCAGTCAGTGTGAGCTGGAAGGGTATTGTTATGCTTTGGATATAAAATATCTCTAAAACACCAAGTTTCAGAGAAGGGGAGGAGGAATCCTGTAGAGTTTTCTTCACCCTAAGGATTGTGTTTTTTACTCTTTCCTTGGCTTCTGCTGCAGCTGCTTCTTTTTTCTTCTTCTTCTTCTTTCTTCTTCTTCTTCTTCTTCTTCTTCTTCTTCTTCTTCTTCTTCCTTCTTCTTCTCCTTCTTCTTCTCCTCCTCCTGCTTCTCCTTCTCCTTCTTTCTCCTTCTTCTCCTCCTCCTTCTCCTCCTCTTCCTCCTTCTCTTCCTCTTCCTCTATCTCTGCTCCTCCTTATTCCTCTCTCTCTTTGTCTCTCTCTGTCTCTGTCTCTCTTCTCTCTGTCTCTCTCTCTCTGTCTCTCTCTCTGTCTCTCTCTGTCTCTCTCTCTCTCTCTCTCTCTCTCTCTCTCTCTCTCTCTCTCTCTCTCTCCTCATCCTCCATTCTTCCATACCGTGTTACTTTGGAGCATGCCAACCATGGATTGAATCAAATGAAAATGTGAGCCAAGATAAAACTCTCTTCTAAGCTGAGCATGTTACATACTTCTGTTCCAGTGACAATAGAGTGACCAACCCAAAAAATCCCGATACAGAAGAATCCCCAGCATCTATCACCTACCTACTAAAATGGTGATCAGCTGGAGCATTATTGTACACAATCCAATTTTACCTCCAAGGTTTCTATGGTTGACACTTCCTTTAAAAAATTCCTACATATTTAGTATCTGTTGGTAATGTTCAAACAGAAATCTCAAGAGGCACAGCGGTCATCTAGCTCTACATTCTAACCTAGTACCCGACAACATTGCAAACACCTAGCAATTCAGCCACTCCCAGCTCCCCCACAACTTTCCTCCTGTGTCTTCTCTGCCTGATAATTAAGTTTTGTTTGGTTTTTGGTGCCAGGCATCAAAAGCAGGACCTTACACTTATTAGGTAGGTGTTTCAGTCACTGGGCCATCACTCCAGCCCCTCTTGTAATTGTTTTTCCTGGTGAACTGGTCAACCATGGGCACCTTAGGACTCATTGATATCACGGTCTCCTTGGCTGCCTCTGCTTAACAACAACACGTCAGAGCTCCATAGCACATCTATTACACGTGGGTCTTCCTGGTTTGGGTTCCTTTTCAGCTTATGCATATTTTGACTGTTAATAAGTGTCAGTTTTTAGGACATCTAGAAGGCATGCAGAAAAACTAAATGAGCTGAATGAAATCCATGAGTACTATTTATCTAATCTAAAGTATCCTAAAATACCTTACAATTTGTCATGACTCAGCTTCAGTTTACATTCCTATGAAAAAATGTCAGAGGTATCAGTTACAGTAATACTCTCCCAATCTTTCTTGAATACTTTTTTTTCATTTTTTTAAATCATTCAGATTCCTATTATTCACTACTAGCAAATGTTTGATTTTCCTTTACTTTCCTCTCCCCTCTCCTTTTTATGTATTAGTACAGGGCCGTTAGGGTCTCATTACACAGACAGGACTCATAGTGATCATATTGTTTTCAGCCTTCCAAGTTCTGGGGTTATAGGTTTGCTTCACCATGCCCAGTCTCAATCTGCCTCCACATGCTCTGGAAGCAGGGTCAGCATGGTATGCCGGGGATGGAATCCCAGTCCCTGTACCTGTTTAAGCAGGCACTTCAGTCCACTGAACTACCTGGTAAGCCTTTTATATTCCTTTCTCTGATTTTCAGAATTTTCATTGTTTGTTTTGCAGTGGTAAGGACTGGACCTAGTGCTGTGCACTAAACTAAATCTTGACACTTTTTATGTTGAGAAAGAGTCTTGCTACGTTGCCCAAGGTTGCCTCAAGTCTGTGATCCTCTTGCCACAGTAGCCAAGCCTACTGGAGTCACATGTCCAGCTAATCTTTAGTTTTTGGGCCTCTCTGTCCTGCTCTATCTCCTGCTGCTCTGTCCTGTTGATACGTCTGCTTTTCGAGTCTGAATCACAAAGCTAGAATCTCCTTGAAATGAGAGTTGGAGCGTGAAGTTCAGAATACAGTGAAATACTTGGTTGCTATGGAGAAGAAGCATGGGAGGCTACAAATTTCTGAAAATTGGTACTTCCAGGATGCAACTAGTAATGATAAACTTTCTCTATTCCTTGGTTTCCCTCTGAAGAGAAAACCCCTGGAAATGAATGTGCTTGAGCTTTCTAGTGTACACATTCTGCATGTGGTTTCTGAGAATACCAAACCCGTGATGCCACTCTCAACAGGAAACTACCAAGGCAATAATATCTTGTCAAAGACTAAACAACTCCTACCACAAACTGTTGTAAGAGAAAATCAATTTGCTTTGTTAGAAGAAAGAAAGGTAGTAGGAAACAGTATTTCACCAAAAAACAAACAACTCCAATTTACTAAGAGAAGGTATAGTTGTTTTGGTGGAAGAAAGGATAGATTCAAGGTAATAGAAAGAAAAACACCAGTTTTGGGGTGTGTGTGTGTGTGTGTGTGTGTGTGTCTGTGTGTGTGTATACGTGAGTGCATATGCATGCATATGCATGTTGCCATGGAGTGGAAATGTGTTTGTATTTCAAAGAACACACTTTTTTAAAAATCACTCTTCTGTATTAGAAGGTAAGGTGTAGCTAGGAGTTACTTGGGCTCTCTTTAGTAAATATGTCTAAGTATGAGTTTGTTATGCAGAAATGACTCTTACATTTATCTGGAACACTCATCCATTTTTTTCAGTTCATTTGTGGTGGCTGTTAAATTCATCATTTTGATTGATGCTATAACACTATCATAGAAAAGAGACTACCCTGGGACCTACTTTTTTTCCACAAACCAGTTCTGTGGACATGATACTCACTTTACTGCACCTACAAGAACTGACATAACTAAATTCCATTTACTACAAGTGTAAAAAAAGAGTCTCTGCTTCACAGAAGATTCTGGCTAAGGACAGGAGGCAGGAAGGGCCTGTGTAATGCAGGAGAGGGAGATCTCTTTCAGTTACCCAATTTTTCCCCACTATCCAGCTACAAATTCGGTGCCCTTTTACCTACTGAATGTGCTTATCTTAGATCTGATCTCAGAACTGGTTAAGATATATATATATATTACTGATTCCTGTTTTTCCCAACCCCCTCCCCTCCTGTCAGACCTCTCTTCCCCTCATTTACAAAACACTTGCGTAAAAGTAAGAACCTTAGCTCCTCAAAACAATATTTAAATATATAAATGTGGTTGGGAACCAGTGAACTGTCCTTGGGGAATAATCACAGATTGCCACAGAAACAGAGAGAGAAAAAAAACTAAAGTCTGTGAAACTATTTTTTTACTTCTCCACAAATTAGACACATCTATGCTTCTGAAAGCAAAATAATCAACAATGGGGCAAACATTTAGGAAGAAAATAAAGTAAACACAAAGAGGATGGAAGGAAACATAGAGGCCACATGTGAATAAATGAATGTAATTCTTGTTAAGTGTCCTCTGTGAGCCTGTTATGGTTGTGCCTAAAGGTCGCCCCAAAGCTTCATGAAGTCATAGGGGTTTTTGCAGTGGTCTAGTGTTATTAATTCCCAGTGTAATGCTAGGATTCAGGATCATGGGATTAAGGGTAGGTGATTGTCGAATCACTGCACTAATCGGATTAGCACCCTCCTAATCCTAAGAGCCCGGATACAATACAAGGGACAGAAGGAGGCATGCCTCTCATTCTCTTTCCTGCCACTTTTGCTGTCCTTGCCACCATGAACTGTTGCCCCTCTACCCTGCCTTAGGACCTGACAATTATGGACTGAAACCTCTGCAAACTGAGCTAAATAAACATTTCCCCCCTAACTTTGTGTGCTGGGTGTTTTGTTTCAGCAAGGAGAAAACAAGTAAGGGAATGCCTGCCCAGTGCCTGGCAGTTAACTTGGGGAGACAAAGGTACTAAAGGAAAATATAATCGATGAGAGATGAGAGAGGTTGTGCTTCAGAATTAGAGGTTCTACCAACAAGAACATTCTGCTTGCAAAGAATGCGGATCTTCTCACCTGTGCTTTGCAGATGTAATCTGGGTTAAGGTCACATCAATTCATCTATTCCATTTCCAATGACCTTGCTCCAATGCCAAGTTCAATGTTAGCATTAGATGAAGGGTGAAATATTGAAAGGAGAATTGAAATCAGTTCTACACACAATTAGGAGTAAACTGAAAAAGTGATTTGTGATCACCTCCTTATCTTAGTGGTGTTAGATGTGTGAAGGGGAATCCAAAGCGTTTAAAAGAAGATGTCAGATGTAAGGTGAGGGACAGTTACCCCAGTTTATTCCTGAGAGTCCTCTTTCTGTCTCGTCAGTTAACACTCTCATAAGAAAAATTTTGCAGTGAAGCAAGCCTACCCCACCTGCACTGCACAGTCATGATGCGCTGAACTAATGTTAGATAAGGACAGCACCAGACCGAACTAAATATCAGAACTATTCATTCCGCTCATGAACTAATGACCCATCTTCCCCCAAAAGTTAAAGGATGCAGACATCCTTGTATGAGTCTGAAGGGCATTTTGTGAGGCTAAAGCAAAAAGCTTTGACGGTTGGCAACTTCAGCATACAACTTTAGAAACAGCAAAGCTGTTCCTAGAGATCAATAAAAACAAGTTGCCCCAGAAATAGCATTCTAAGATATCTGGATTTGCTGCAAGATCCTTAGCCTAAGTCTTACCCCTTTAAAAACTCCAGCCTCTCACCTTGACTGAGCAATGCTTTTCCTGGAAATATGCCTGCTATCCCTCTTACCAAGTATTGTGAAATAAATACTCTAATCTTCTCTACCTCATTTGCCTGTTGATAAATTCTTTTACAACTTGCAGTGTTGTCCCCTCTTCACCTGCCCCCTTCACCTATTCTTACTTTGCCCTCAAAAATCACAGACATTTGAGTCCTCAGCAGGGACATTACTCATTTAAAGAGTGGAGCTGAGCATGAGGGTGCACATCTGTAGTCAGAATTTGGGAAACTGAGGCAGGAGGAGTACCACAAGTAGCCAGGGCTACAGAGTTACAGAGTGAGTTGAAGGCCAGCCTGGACTGCACAGTAAGACCCTGTCTCAAACAAAAAAAAATTTAAAAAGCATGAAAAATTTTATTCTCAGATGTGAAACCCACTATGCTGTTCCTAGAAAAGCTCATCCCTGCATGTATCATGCACACGGATCTTAGTACCACATTGGTGCAGAAAGCCTGATTCTTTTATAAAAAGAAATGTCCCTCCTAGTAGGAAGGTGGGTATCTCCTAAACTTAGGAAATACTTATCAGCACAAAAGCAAAACTCAGAGTGGGGCTCTGTGGCCAATACCACACTCACATGCATTTCCTTCCTGATTTGCATATTATGTTTTGTGACTCCTGAGGCTTGAATGAGTCAGCGATATTCTTAAAGCTACAAAAATCTAAAAACAGCAAAGGCCAGATTTAAATTCATGCTTCCTGACAGCAAGGCCACATTTCTGTCATCTTTAGAGTTCCACAACATCTAACTCTGGTGGCATCAGCTCTTCGCCATCTCCTTTGGGCATCAAATGTGCAATGCTTGTGGCCAAAGGACCAGAGCAATGTTTGTGGTGAGAGATGGGGAGCCCCAGGGTGTCCCCTGGGTTCTGGAGACCAGAGTATGCTCTTCCTCAGAGAAGTCAGAAAATTGGAAGCTGCCTGGAGCTGCTGTGGTTATGGGGTATGGAACACAGCAGAAGCAGAAGGGCACTGCATATGCACTTCTGAGACTGTATAAGAGGTGAGTGGATCTGCTGGTGGAAACCAGACTTCAGCCATCTGGCAAGAATGGCAGCTACGTGGACTTCTGAGAGGGTCGAGTTGGCTCCTAATACAGGGAAGATGGAGCTGCCCCTCTCCATGTAGAAGCTGAAGGGACAGGGTGTAGCCTGTCATCAGTCATCCACACATCCCATCTCCTGTGCTCAGAATGGTTGCAGGCAACCTCCTCCAGCAAGGAGATTTCAAGAAAATCCATAAAAGTGCTGTCCAAACCATTAGTGTATTTGTAATACCAAGAAAGCCTCAATTCTAAGAAAAACTACATTCTATCAAGGAAAACTGAAGACTTCCACCACTCCTGCATTTTCTTTCTCAAGCAGGATCGGATGAAGATGAAAGAAGAGAAACGGAGCAGCAAGGGGAGGGATAAGTACACACACTGACCACAGCAGCTTGGAAGCTGAGGTACGCAAGACTGGGCTGACCTTGAGTCTGGGTTGGAGGGGTACAGACGACAGGAAGTTTTTAAACTGGATCAGAACCAAATTGCTTGCTTTATACTCATCTGGCCTGCTTGATATCCCTGAGGTCAGGGCAGGAAAAGGTTAAGGATGCATGACACGATGACCCTAAGAAGCAGCAGGAAGAAAACAATCTTCCGTCCCACCAAGCCAAGGATCTCAATAAACAGACAAAACATATTTTTTCATTACTGAAATATTAAAAATTTAAAACAAAGTAGCATGAAATGGCTCGATGTTCATGCAATTCTTTATTACAGAGCCTGGAAAGGAAGGCACACAGTAAGTCAGAGCTCGTGGGATTGCTTTCACCCTGTATGCACTCTTATCATTATCCTGTTACACAGAACAACCAGTTGTATTGATGGTGAGTGCCAAAGCCACAGGTCCACAGAAATCAGAGTTCGTCCAGATTCCTGAGGCTGCACTGAGATGCTTAGCCCACGCATCTGGTAGTCTATGCATTTGCTGAATCCTGTCGTGGGAAAGGAATTTTCAGAGCTAGTCTGTGAGAGGCACAGGAGTGTATTTATTAGTACACTCAAAGAAACAGAGAGGCTGAAAACACGCAGGTCAGTATGAGTCCAACCTGTGTAGTGAGGTCCTGTAGACCCTGTACTAAATCCATAAAAAAAAAAATAAGTAAATAGAAAAAGGACAAGTAATTAAAATAAGGTTTAACAAAAGGAAGATTTAATGTCTGATTGCTTAATCAGTCTGGCATGCCTATATCTGGTTACCTGAACAACAAATTTGATGAGAACAGTAACAACCACTGCTAATTTTCCATTCCTATTTTGAAATTCTGTCCCATTTTAGGGTTCTATGTCGGTTCATTTTTGTCTTTGTTCTTATTTGTTTTTATTTTCTTCTCTTTAAAATAATTTAAAAAATAATAATGGTAAAAAGAAGGACTCAGACTAAAGAAGCACTTTCCCAGTCTGCAGAATTCTTTTGGAACCTGCTAGGGAAGGAACTGCCCAAAGAGCTCACAGAAAAATCCCTAAGTTGGGTTCTCAAGCCAGGCTCCCTGGAGGAGGAGGTGACAGATTTATACTCCTGCGGTCTGCACGAGGCTGACTGGGGTCCTCTCTGAATGTCCCCCAAGGCCATGTACAACATCAAAGTGCTTCACCGATGAGGGCATCATTTTATAAGACTTGGAGATGAATCAGCAGTATGATTGTTTTATTATTAAGAAGCCTGTGTTAAGGATGATAAAATTTCTTGGAGTCAGCCAGTGCATCAGATAAGATGTGGCTGGTGGTGAACAAGTGATTTCACCGCTATATAAGGATCTGGAAATGAAAAAAATGTTGTGCCCAGAGGAATTCATCATTCCTTCTTTATAATCATGGCAGAAGTGCTAACAGAGGAGCCCAACAATGTAAAATTATAACAAGATTATGGCCAAGATTCTGTAAGTAATGAATTGCAAATTTAATATTAGTAATAAGATAGTAATGATTACAATATATATTTTCCTTTGTAATTGACTATGTGTTAGCTATATAATATGACATCAATTATGTAAAAAGACATGAACCAAGTTACAAAAAGCACCAGAATTTTAAAATATTTGAAATTTAAAATATGAATAACGATTGACCAAGAAAAGCAGATTTTTTGACTGATTTTTCAAAGTTATCTCTTAATAACTGGGTCTATTTTATGTTTATTTTATTTTATTCATTTTGAGACAAGGTCTCACTATATAGATAGCGAGGCTTGTACTGGAGACAGCCCTCCTACCTCAGCCTCCGAAGTGCTGAGACTGCAAGCGTGCACCACCACTCCTGACAACTGGGCCTCTTTAAAACATAAAAAAATGGATGTTTTAGTAGTAATTTAAATAAAATTTGCGATTTTTTAGAGTGTATGGATGTGAATGTATATATTTACAGATTAACTTTCCCGCTTTCTTGTACTCTGAGCTTAATGAGCTACACTTTACGGCCCTGGCCTCAGCGTCTGGAGCCTCCCCAACTCCACCTCTGTGAACAGCTGGGGTTTGGTTGACTCGGACCTCAGCTGTCTGGGTTACTGGGCTCAGGGCTGTGTGTGTGTGTCTGCGTGTGTGTCTGTGTGTCTCTGTGTCTCTGTGTGTGTGTGTGTGTGTCTGCGTGTGTGTCTGTCTGTGTGTCTGTGTGTCTGTGTGTCTCTGTGTGTGTAATTTTATTCAAGTACAGGAAAAGCACCTGGAAATGAACAAATGGACTTATTTTATCATTTGGTCACACTTGAAGGACAGTTAACTCATCAGTACAGAGAACCCCTGCAGCTTATAGGAGGAGCAAGAGAAGTTGGGAAATGCTCTTTTGTAGATTTAAAGACACCATTTGTATATCCTAACCATAGACCAATATTTACTTCATGCACATCTGAGCATTTTCCTAAGAGAACAAGACCACACTTTTGGAATTAAACAATGATCCAGGCATCATAGGCCAGTGCCTCAGAGATATTGAAGTGCACAGGCTCAAAGCTTCCTTAGTTAAGGTGTTTTGAGATTCCTGCTGAGCTTTAAAGGATGAATTGTGTTTATCTGTGTAAAAGCCCAGAGGATTAGAAATCTACCAAACAATATATATAACAAAATGCATGGTGATGGTGGACAGAGTTCTTTCTTTCTTTTTTTTCTTTCTTTCTTTCCTTCTTTCTTTCTTTCTCGTGGGGATTAAACTGAGGACCTTGCACTTGCCAGACAGGTACTAAAGCAGTTGAGCTATCTCCCCAGCCCGAGTACTTTCTTATACCATTCCCTTCTTTGAAACCTATTAAATGGAGGGCAGTAGAATGGAGATGCAAATTCCATGTAAAAAATATCTAGGATATGTGATTGTAATCGCTTCTTAATGAATCTTCTAGATATTAGAAAATAGGTTAGATAAAATTTAGATCAACATTTAGTCAATAAAATATGCTAAACACTCATCCACCAGACAAATAGGAAAGCATGGTTCATTTTGAAGTAGTAAATTAATTCACAAAGCAGCCCAGGAAGCATGACTTATGACATCATATTAACAAATCATTGTGGTTTGTGTCTAGCTGTCCCCCAACGCCCTGTGAAGGGAGTCATGGGGTAGGCTTCTGGAGTCTGTGATGCATTCCTGGTCCCATGCTGGGATGGTGGGTGGGAGTGCTGCACCCGCCCTGGGGCAGGCACCCTGCGTACAGCATTAGGGAGGGACAGAGGCCTGCTTGTTGTGCCTGTCCCTTTTGTTGTTTTTACTGTTTTCCACCCCATGAACTGCTGCCCTCTGCTCTGCCTTGGAACCAGCCAAGTATGCACTGAAACCTCCATAGACTGCGTGCTAAATTAACCTTTCCTTGCCTAACTTTGGGTGTCAGGCATTTTGCTCCACCTAGGAGAGAAAAGTAACCAAGACTCACACATTCTAGGAAGGATGCAAATTGAGTCAGATGGAAAATGACTGTGGCTTCTCCGAGGAATGACGGTACAGGTGGGACACTCTAGGAGAAAGTTGGGCAACAGTTAAAATGGGCTGTGTACCTTATTTCAGGCTTATATATGATTAACATTCTCAAAATTTTAGGAAAAGGAGGTGAAGCAAACTAAAATATCAAGACAGGGGTATGCTTAGGGAACTACAAGTTGGCTAAAATTAAAATTGCTGGGCATAAATAAGGGCCATGAGATCTTGGGCTGCAGCACTTGGATTGGAAGGAGAATGGAAGCTAGTCACCACCCTCCGTGGGGACCCCTGCTGCTAGGGAGTTAATTGAGCACTTCTAGCAGCCACACCACCAGCGGTGAGGGGAAGGCCCAGGCCCTGGTCAGCTTCTGGCCCCTATCCTAGTACCGGTGCACAGCTAGGGCCTCTGAGCAAAGTCTGGGATAAGGTGAAGAAAACGTGGCCACAATGCTCACAGAAAAAACATCTGGTCTGTGTGACGATCAATAGTGCAGCGGTCGCCCTCTGCGAGCAGCCGCTTGAGGCCCACAGAGCTCCCCAGGCAGCCGCTGCAGCCCCGTTCTTTGGCTACGCCCCATCTCCACGTCCCTCCGCACACTCTGATCTGACTTTCACTGGACAGTATGCAGACATTTTTTCAGAAGGATTCTCATATCCAGAAAATGAAGAGTAAAAGTGATCCACTCTTACAGAAGCTTTTGATGATTTACCTACAAACTCAAACACTAACAAGAAAATTTAGAAGCATTGACAAATGCAAGATCAAAATGCAAAAATAAATCCATCTGCAGCAGCAGTAATATTTTCATTGGAAAAGGCATGGCTCACAACAGCAATTTAAGATATTTAGAAATAAACCCACGAGGTATACAGAGATAAGCAACAAAACATGAAGAAGAATCATCTTGTGAGGAGCATAAGGTATTATTGAAGGAGATTTCAGAAATTATATAAATGGCCATGTATACTTTGCTCATAAATAGAAAATCTTACTATCCTGCAGGTCTCCATTCCTCCCATCCTAAAATCCATATGTTCAGGGTTATTTAAATCAAAATGTGAACATGATGTTTTTTTTTTTTTTTTTGTGGGATGAAATAAATTATTTCTAAAATTACTTGAGTGAGTAATTATCTGACATTTCCCAAAGTAATTCTAAGAGACAAAAAGAAGTAAGGTAGCTTGTGCTGTGAAAGACTTTCAAAGGCTATGGTAAAAGAGACTCAGCTAGAGATAGAAAGTGTTCAGCGGAGACTGCAGAACCGGACAAGTGATCTGCTCAGACAAAAATACAGAACATCTTTAGGAATACTAAAAGTGTAAACAATTTCTTAGATAAGACAACTTAAAACAAGAAAAAAAAATGATATATTTGATTACATAGAATCAGAACTTTAGGTCTTTGGAATATAAAGGTATAGATACAACATTTTGAAAAGCCTCATTGGCAGAAGGTATTTCTACTGTATATAAAATAAGGAATTTTGATCTTTAGGAAAGGAAAAGGCTATCAACCAGTGAATATTTAAAATTTAAAAAATTCAATAAGGAAGACAGAAAAAGAATTAATTGAATGGAACAGGTAGTTCCCAGAGGAGAAAGTAACTAACAAATATAAAAATGTATACAGCCTTACAGGAAGTCAGGAGCGTGTGAATCAATGAAACAATGAGAAGATTCTGCCTATGCATCTGATAATTGGCAACATTCAGGATGTCTGACATTGCCAATTTATAAAACTAATTTAGAAAGCAATCAGCAGCCTAATGAAACTGAAATGGGTACAACTTCCTCTATTGAGATTCCTGCCCTTGGCTTACACTATAGAAACAGCCAAAGGCAAGTGTCAGATAAAGCTGAAACAAGACAAATGCCCAAATCATGAAGCGTCTCATATAGAGAAGTGCCATAAGAGCTAAGGCGAACCAAGTAAACTGTTGTCATAATAATGAGGCATCAATTTACTGCACAGTGACATGACAGACCTGATCAAGGCATGTTTTAAAAAAGGCGTATCTAGGGCTGGCCAAATAGCTCAGCGGATTAAAGAGCCTGTTTGGGGGCCTGCCCTTAGCTCAGGTGTAGAAGTGCCTGCTCAGGCAAAGGCAGTCAGGAGTGAGATACCGAGGTTCAATCCCCAGCTCCACCTGCCTTATCAGACCTGCCCTTCAGGCAGCCTGAGCCACCAAAAACAAAAAAGAGCCTGAGTAGGAGACCAAGGGCGGGGAGTTTGATCCCTGGGCCTGCTGCACTGCCCCCTCCATCCCCCACCCCCGCCACCGGGTGTGCTGAGACAACAATTGAGCCTGGGTGTGGAGGCACGTGCCTGTAATCCCAATCTGGGAAGCCGTAATCAGGAGGACCACTACGAGTCTACATAGTGAGACTTTGTGGATCCTGTGCTAAATACATAAAATAAAAATAAATAAACAGGTGTGTCTATACAATGGAGCAGCAGGAAACACAACAAATTCAAGGTAACAGTTTAGGGAGGTAGATTTACAAATGAAATTGCCTAAAAAGGAAACTACATGAAAGAGGTTGAACTAGAGAACATTCTTATTAATTTTGAATGTGGGTATATGGGTATCTAGTATTAACGTTTTATTTTTTAACTTTCAAAATTTGAAACAAATTCACACAGCTGTCAGTGACCACTAAACTAAATAACAAAGGATGATGGCTGGAATTTTTATTATTAATGAAAACGCAGGAAATACAACAGTTTCTAGGAAAAACTGTAGGAAACATCAAATGAAATAAAAAAATTAGAAGTGATGCAGACTGTTCCCAAGACATCGAGGAGTGATTCACTAGAGAAATTAGAATTAAGGCTGCAGGAGGGAGAAGGTAGTTCAACAGGGGCTACTGAAACGCAAGAGGAAAAGAAACCCAGCACAACACTGGAGGCCTGAGAGCTGGAGAAGTGTACAGAGAAGACGGAATGACGGGAAGACACGAACTCGCTTATGCAGGTTTGATGACGTGAAGGATGGTAGAGTGGTCCCAGCGTGGGTAGCTTTCTCCAAAAGGATTTGGAGAAGTTAGTGAAGGAACAGTATTCCATCATCATTTTGGAGAGCAGAGCTGCCTGAATCCTCAGTTACCGCCTCTGAAATCCAGTCTTGTTGGGCAAATGAACCCACAGGGTGCAGAGTTGGCGTAAACATAAGGAATCTCTGAGAAAGGCCATTCAGGGAAGTCCTGCGGCCGGAAGCTGCAGCCTCCCTCCAAGGCATGGCAAGGTTCATACCTACAAGCAAGTACTTCTCGTACACAGTTCCTCTTCAAAAGCCGTAGGTCTGGAACAGCAAAAACAGGACAAGGGAGCTTCTACACCCGCACTGAATGGTGGAATGATGAAAGCCTAATGTTCTCTTCCCTTTCAGAAAAATTTCTCTCAGGAGCACTGTAGCATCTATACATAATCACCTTGGAAGTTAGGAAGGGAGGTACATCTTACTTTTAGAATTTATGACCCTAGATGCATGCACCTGAGAGATGAACATCAGCTGTCACATAATATATATTAAGAAAGCTTCTATGTCAAAAATGATAAAGGCATTCACTTCTGATGGCTTCGGTTTTATGTTTGAAATATGAAGCTAGTCATTGCCAATAACGATGAAGGGATGGTTTGAGGAGAGAATTAGCTTTGCAATAGTCTTCTTGGACCATGATAAAATGAGCCATTAGGGACACATGGAAGGATCTAGGCAATTCTCCTTTCCACTTAGTGATCATATAGGGAAACAAGGGTTGTCCTACTTCTTGGATTTACTCTCAGCCAAATCTAACTGTCCAGGTGCAGATAGTAAGGATATAAATCATACTTTCCTTTGAGGTTGGCTTAAAATAGAGCAAAATGGGGACAAATAAATTTGTGGTATTTTCAAGAAAAAATAAATCAATACATGACCAAAGACATAAAAAATAAATGTTTATTGAAAATCAAAAAATAGGAAACATAGTTTGAAATTCTTAGCATTTTTAAGGTGGGTTAGGGAGAGGTGCTAGTTCTTAAAAGCAAGAAAAATATAAAGTACTGAGGATGGCAGAGGTGATTTCAGGGATAATAGCTAATTCTAAAGCTTCATTTAATTACTAGATTTCCAAGAAACAACACTGACTTTGAAGAAATAAAGGACTGAGAGACATTTGAATCATTTTTTCCCATGTAAATGAGGTTAACACTATGAAAAAGTAGAAAGATATTTTTGTGAAAGATGAAAAGAAGATAGGAGAGAAGGATGAAAGAGGGCTGAGTGTGGTGGTCATGCCTATAATCCCAGCACTTGGGACCCTGGCACCAAAAGTTGAGAGAGAGAGACCCAGAGAGAGAGAGAGAGACAAACAGAGAGAGAGAGAGAGAGAGAGAGAGGTGCAAGGTCCTGAGTTTAATCCCTAGTACCAAAACAAAAATGAAAACAAAACCAGCCACAATCATAGAAAAGGTGAGAAACAGTACTTACTGTATCACAGGACCTTCAAAAAACATTTGTGACCCATAAAAAGGAAGAAAATAAGTGACTGAAAGAGGCATGGTCCTAAGAAGAGACAAGAGAGAAAAAGAAAAACTGAAGTCAAATAAAGTTTACTGGGTGGGGAAAGGTGGTAAGACCCCTAATGAGGCTGTCTTGTTTAGTAAAGGCAAAGTAGTGACAGTTATTCATAAAGAGGTGTGAAGTGTAAGCTGATGGCCCCGAAGCTCCCTAGAGCCCAGTGAAAGAGTGGAAGGCTGTGTCTGACGGGGGACTTGCACTGGTCAGTGATGGGGATGGAGGGGGCTGCAGCGTGAGATGCAGCTAACTGAAAGAAGTGAGGAAGTCTGCCATGATTGGCTGTATGCCTCCCGATTGGAAGAGATGAAGGAGTGAGACATTTGGATTTTTTTTCATGATGAGGTTCAATAAAATTTTGAGAAAGATGCAATAGGTTGGAAAGAACTTCAACAGCAAGCTTTGACAAATAAGAGCCTGGGCTCCAGAGAAGTGACGCTCCTATCCAGGCCCATAGCCCTGCCTCAGAAGCGCAGGTTGAGCAGAATGATTTTAGTAACATTGCCTCCTACAATGTTTTACCACAAGAATCCTGGCTTAGAGATGCAGCAGGAATAGAAGAGAGACCCTCGCCCAGGAATCTACAGGTCAAGGACCTCACACCAGGCGGAGGGCTGCTCAAAGTATCCAATTCAGCAGAAATAAGCAAATGCCAATCTCCCAAGAATCACAAATTTAGGTTGTAGTCCTACAGTTGTGTGATGGCTAGTGTGGCCCACTTGACTGTACTAAAAGATCGTTAGTTAAGAACATTTCTGGATGTGCCTAGTGGGTCATGGAGGGTCACTCTGTGTACAAGGTTTAGGTCCTTGTCCCGCCTCTCAGGTGCTGTTCCCCTGCTCTGCTTCCTGTCATCAGGGAAGTGAGCAGCCTGGCTGCCACGCCCCTGCACTCTGGTGTGATATGCTGAGCCAGCTGATTATGGATGGAAACCACGAGCCAAGAATCAAGCTCTTTTCCTCTAAGTTGCAGCTTCGGCTATGTTGTCTGAGTGCCAGGAACCTGACTGATTCAGGCTGACTATAAATGGGCCCGTGTTCAGCACCAGTGGAGGATCATCTAAAATCCCACGTTACCAACATGCTTTCCCCAGGAACACACAGTTCTCTAGCCCCAGAGGGAAACTTCTCTGAGTCCTGCTCCCATGGCCCCGCTCACTCCTCCTGTATCTCCACCACCAAGGAGAGCAGGATTCAAACCCATTGCAGTCGTTTGCATCCATGCCAAGTCCAGGTTCTAAGAGAATTCCTCAGGTTGTGCATTAGTCCCAGAGGACAGCTATGTAGCAGCCTTCCCACCAATGCTTAGACAAGTGGTCCCGAGGACAACTGTCCCTACTTAAAAAGCAGGAGTCACGGGGCAAAATAATCTGGAAAATGCAAACAGAAAAAGGACCTGGGACAAATACAGAAGTCAAATACCCTCAGAACTGTTAGAAGAAAGGACTTTAACCTAAGGAATACAGGAATGACTTCTAGATCTTGGATTTGATTAAAAGTATTTAATGAAACTCTTCCAGCTCTCAAATAATTAAAGTATAAACTGTGAAACAAAAAAAAAAATGTTTTTCAGCTGATTAGAAAAACAATGAAACATTATACAACTTGGATGAGTCCACTGCAGTGGCAAGCACCGTTAGACAGGGGCCGAGTTTCAAATTCTAGGACCAGAACCCGTGAATATGGAGCCAGTTTGGAAAGCTCTGAGGACGGAGGAGAGGAGCCCACAAAATCAAAGATAAATGGTTGGAAACAGAGATGGAATTTTCATAAAAGGAAAAAACAAGAGATGGACAGAGTAGGAAGGTGAAGGGATTAAAAAGTAATTGATATGTGTTGTACATATGCATTAACTTCCCACTCTGAAGGTGGCAGCTGTGCACTGCATAAATGGACTCACAAAAATAAATTTAAAAAATGATGCAGACTGGTGTAAGAGCCGGGAGTGGTAGAACACCCTTCCCTGGAAGCTCCTGAGAGAGTGCCGGCTTGCTAGCACTGCTCTTGCCCCAGGAGGGGCCACTCAGACTTACCAATGCCTGAGTTGTACACCAATAATTTTTTGTGGTTCTAAATCACTGGCTTTCTGATGATCGGCCACGATAGTGGCAGGAAATTAATACAAGTGGCTTTTCATATTTAGAGTCCACCAACTGATACTTTGGGAAATCTGGCTTGGAAAAGTAATCTAAATGTTGAACAATGTAAACAAATATGGAACTATTTAGTCTAGAGATTCTAAGATGGTATAAAACTATCAATTAAAATAATTGATATAATTATACTTTAAAATAAAATTCATTTTGAATTCTTGAGGCTTATTTCTTTCTTTGTTCTAAGGTTCTTAGGAAACTGGAATTATGTTATGTGACGCATATTATTGCGCTTGGTTTCTTTATCAACCCTTAAATTCCTTTTTTAGGGGCTAGGGAGATAGTTCAGTGTAATAAGCGCTTCCCTGGCAAGTGCAAGGGACTGAGTTCAATCCCTGGTTTTGCCAAAAATAAAACAAAAGAATTATTTTATGTTATTATTTATTTATTTATTTTATTTGGCACAGGGTCTCACTATGCAGCCTGGACTCATAGTGACCCTCCTGTCTCAGCTTCTCCAGCCCTGGGATTGCAGATGCAAGACACCACCTCTAGTTTCGGTGGCCTGCTGTAGGGCCTGTAAGATGCGTGTTACTGGGGATCGAACCTGGATGCTTGTGCTTCCAGGCAGGTGCTTAGACCACTGAGCTATTTCTCTGGAGCTCAACCCTTAAATTCTCAAAAAGTATCTCCAACAACTTATTTATTTTCATAGCTTAGACAGTTAGCTCGCTGGAGATGTATGGACACGTGATGCATACATAGATTGGCATCACATGCCGGCCCATGGGCTGTCACTGCTGAGTGCTGCACCCGCACGAAGACCCTGCTGTGCAGAGATTGCTAACGGACAGGCATGTGTGCAGATTAATCGCAGGAGCTAAGATTCAAATCAAGCCCGACTTGGTGCACTTTCATTTTTATCCTCTCTAACCTGCCATCTTCCTGCCAGCTGATCGCTAAATCTATGAGGATTTAAATAGACAGGGAAGCACAGGGGAGATGAGACACAGGCGGAGTCCTCTACAGTCACTGAAAGGGTCCAAAGGATTGCCTCTTCCTATTGTAGACGGGCTGAGCCTTATGACACATGTTGTGGTCTCAGCTATCAGCTTTCCTTTTAACATCTCTGCTGCTGGAAACACTGGACAATTGGTGGCTTTATCTATACTTTATGGAGGAATATGTATGAAAGCCAACTGTTATAATTCATTATTATTAAGACAAAGAAGCAATAAATAAATTTTTAAGAAGTGATTATACTTCCTTCTTAATAAAGATGCAATAGATATGGAGGAAAGTTAAGCCCAGCAACAGTCCAGCTTTCTGGGGCTCAGAAGTCTTTTTTGTTGTTGTTAGAGGAAAGGATACAAAATTAAGCATGGATATTTTTAAAAGAAAAGAAATTACAAAGCATGCATTAAAAATTAATATCACAAATATCAAAAAATCAAGGAGAAATAATATTTTATTATACAGCAGTCTAGCACACTTCTGTATATATTTCTTCTTGAGACAGTGTCTCATTATGTAGTTCAGGCTGGTCTTCAACTCACTGTGTAACCCAGATTTGTCTGGAACTTGTAGCAAGCCTCCTGCCTCAGCCTCCCAGATGCTGGAATTCCAAGTGTGTGCCACCATGCCTGGCTCCTCCTGTATATTACAGCTGTACACTTATTGATTACATCATTGCATTTTGATTTTGTGCCATCATTTTTGATAGAACAGAAAGATAATTTAATCTTTCCTCTAGAATGGCTGATTGAATTTGACTTTTTAAACTTTAAAAAATAATTTGAACCTTTATTTTTAGCTTCACAACTACTTATTGATAATGTCATGTGAATTCTGAGGATTATCATCAAATATTTCTCTGTCAGATATTTGTAGAATAAATTTATTTCACTGATGAGTTTCCAGGTTGACATATGTCAAAGCATTTATCCTTCCACTAAGACTTTCCTCTAAGGCCAAACACCTTTCTAGCAGGACACATTTACTTTCTGATAGGATCGCTAGCCTTGCTTCTTTCTGTTACAAGCACTTGATAAACCAGCACAGAAACTAGGCCAATCACATCGCGGGGCCATAATATTAAGCTAAGCTGTAAGTGGCTGTGGTCGACGACTTCTTCGGATAACTCGCTATTGTAGTGGAATGCTAGCAAAACTTTAATTATGCATCATTGTCTGTGAACCACATGCCAAACTAAGCCCAGACTAAATTATCCCAACTAGAGCTAACATTGATCAGACCCTCCCAGTCCCTGCCACCATCCCGCATGACAGCAGGTGGGGACAAAGGAAAACAGATTGGGAAGAGACAGAAACCTCACCCAAGCAAGCCCAGCTTTGCAAACATTATGACAAATATGACTCTTACGTAGGAAAAAGCAGTCACCACTAGTACAATAAAATCTATCTTAGAACCCAGCCTAAAATTAAAAGAAAAAACAAACCAACTCAAAGAAGAGAGAATATATATTTTATTTCTTCATGCATATATATGTATACGTATAGCTATATTAATCTTTATTTTATTTTCTGTATTAATATTTATTTTGTATTAATCTGTATATATACATATGTCTATACATACATATATGCATGTATGTATGTACATGTATATTAAATGAAGTTAGATCATGCAGTGGTATAGCATAGTCTGTCAAAGCTAGATCTGTGTCACTACAAATGAGTTTGATCTTGATACCTATTTTTGTTACAGCTGCTACCTCACAGGTAAAGTCTCCAAAGCCAATGCCTGCATCCTCCCCAGGCAGTCCTGCTAGAGCTTCAGGGGCACCCTCCTTGGCCAGTGCATAAGGCACCCTATCTGGCTCAGCTTTCTTGTCACTGAGGAACCGTCCTTGACATCCATCAGGTAAGAGAGGAAGGGCTTAATCTGGCCCAGGGCTGCAGAGGAGTCTGTGCTTGGCTGCATCGTGGCAGAGTCATCACCGAGGCAGGGCGTGAAGGATCAAAGCCACTCTGTTCATGGTGGCCGGGAAGCAGTGCAGAGGACATGCCAGTGAGGAAGAGCAGGAAAGTGTCACAGGCCCCAGGGCCACCCTCATGGCCACCCAGACACCCAGAAGTGTGCTGTGTTAATCTTGCTATCATTTCTTAATCTCATTAAATCGATGTGGTGTGATTAAGTCCATACTATTCACATGCAAGACAAAAGGTCTCAGAGTTTGCTTGAAAGGTAATAATTATCCTGGAAATAAAATAGGTCATTCAAAATAAAAGCATAAAAGAAAATGTGCTGTCTAATACAATCAGTATGAAGACACAGTGCTTTTATTTTGCTGCATCAATTACTAAGCCTTTATTTCCTGATGTGGCAGGAATGTGAAAAATTCTCTTGAAACACCAGGACTTGTCCCTATTAATTTGTCCAAAACCCTTGTCAAGACTGACTCAAAGTCCCTCTTCCAATGCAAGCATGGAATAAGCTGAACTGCAGCTGATCTGTTATTCTTATAGATCCTACTGTCCCATGGCCTCTTTGTGTTCCCCATCACAATTTGCTAAGTAGAATTTGTCCCCTCACTAATGATGCATCTGACTATCATACCCCAGGATCATTCTGGAAAAGTTAAATTCCTTTTCTCAATGTTACATCCCAGTTTTCAGTTCTTAACAGTTTTGGATCCATGCCTCACTATGAAGGAAGCTTATAAAAATCAAGGAAAGAATCTAGAATTGTCATGCTCAATGCCTTCCAATGTATCAAGCCCCTAAAAGTCACCATTTGAAATTTTCTAAATTTCTAACAAACAAGTTTATTAGACCTTGTTCCTGGACCATGGAAAATAATCATTCTCCACACAGTTTCATAAAGGAAGCGAACCCCAAAATAATAACACAACAATTCAACATTTTAAGAAAATATCCTTGGGAACTTCAGCATGATTCTGTCCTCTTGTGTCACACTTATGTTGCTAAAGAAAGAAAATTAAACTTTTGTCATCTCCGGGGAAACCCTCTGATGCAGCAACTGGTTACACTGAATACAAAACATCTTGTTTCCTTTATCTCATGAGAGGAAAATTAATTGAAATATTGTGCTCTACCCACTGTTCTGCTCTATCTTCCATTCACAACTCGTGCGGATCCATTATATCTCTAAGCAGTAGACAGAAGGACTAGTAACTGATGCATGGGCTTGGTGTGAGTTGCATAACTTGCATGAGCTGACTGAATTCTCCCAAACACTAATGCAGCGAGATCTCTTGGTAAAGAAATCTCTTATTAGTCTTGAATAAGCTGTTCCAAAACTCTGACTGCATGGATTACAGGCAGGATTTGAACCCCAGTTCTTCCGGCAGTAGAGACCCTATTCACCCCAAAGATAATGAAACTTCAAGATGATAAATAACAAGCCCAAGGTAACACATCACTGTGGGAAAGAATGAGAATTCCAGGTCAGACCCAGGTCCCACACCCCCCAGTGCTGCACATGCTTTTCACAGCAATTTTGTCTTCCTGAGATAAGAGCAATCACATTGCTTGAGTGGTTGCATCGGGCTCTAAGGCAGTGCTCTCCTGTCAGGATTAGAAGGGAAGGACGCAGGCACAAGTAAAGGCCATTAGTCGTTTGGAGAAATCTGTGAGTGGAGCCATTAGCCATGAGAACAGGATGTTTGGGGACTTATTTCAGTAGTCTCTTTCTGGTACCTTTCCCAGTACAATTACAACCATGTCTCTGTCATCAAAGGACTGTCGGCGACCACTTAAGGAATTCACCTGCCTTCTGAAGTGCACTACAGGCCAATGGAAAAGTCCTTCCCATCAGAAGCAGAAAACCAAAGTTTATCCGGATTTCGTGAGAGTCTCCAGGGAGCCTGCCTTCATAGGAATTGTCAAGATGCACAGCTGATGAGGAATTTCAGAAGGTGAGGCCTGAGGTCCTCCCTTCCACGACCTCTGTGAATCTTTCATCGTTTCACTTTCAAGTACAAAAACAAAAGGAAAACAAACAAAAAGTTCCCTTTTCCTAATGGCAAATCATTCCTTCAAAGGAAACTTGGAGGAAGTTGAAAACCTTAGTTAAAAGACAAGTAACAATCTACCCCTCTCATACATCATACCCCCACCTTAGATAACCTTCTGCACTTCAGCCTTAGAGAAACCACTGTCCAGAACCCTGGAGTTCAGCAAGCAAATGGAGTTAAAGGCTCACCTAGCATCTACAGCTGGTCCGAAAAGGGCTATTCCTTTGGTAGGACAAAGCTCTGCCACAGGAAAACCTGAGAAATTGTGTAACGTAAAATGTACGCAGGTACATGAACAGGTGGTAGTACCCAAAAGTTCAAGATGTTACCAGTTTTAAAAATTACAGTAAAAGACATGGTCATAAATCTCCCTCAAAACATTTCATTTCTCTTTCAATACACTCGCTCCACTGTCCTTTCCAGTTTCTGAAGCATCTCTGGAGTCTCTTTCCTGAGGGTCTTTAGTTGCACTGTCTGCTTTGACATGCGAGCTCATTCAAAGTATTTCCCTTGTCTGGTCTTTTTGACCTTTAAGAAGAGCCAGAAGTCACCTGATATCAAAGCAGGATTTCCAGGATGACTTGGAAAAGTGGCAAAAATGTTGGAGCAAGCCTATTAGAATGATAGGGAGTAGTTTGGGGGGCTTAATGCAAATGAGTCACGTACTGTAATTTTTTTATTTAAAGGTTCATCCTATGGTGGTCATGTCTTGAACAGTCAGCTGCTGCCTCTCATGCTGCCCAAGTGTGGACCTGTGAGTAGAGAAGCGGCAGGGCCTGGGATGTGACACGGTGCCCTGCGTCACCTACAGGACGCTGCTGACAAGAGCAAAAACCACTTCTACTCTAGGCCTCACCACGCATAGATCAAAGGAAACTGAACTGAGTTAGCTCTAGTTTTGATGTTTTCGGAGTTCATAACCCTCAAACCCAGATGTTTATAATAGCATCATCAGTTGGCATGCTTTCATTCTGTAGATAACCAAGGTAAAATAGCACGACACTATTTTATAATTCATCAAGGAATAGAGAGACAGCAAACTCAATTTATGGATTTTTAAACCATGGTATATTTCTGCTTTTGAAAGAGCAAAGGTAAATACTTGCTAACATTTTTACAATATTTTACAGTGTGCAAAATCCACATACATTATGTCATTAAATCTTCACAAGTCTCTGAGGCAGATAGCAATGTTCTCAGCTAAAACCTCTAACACTCAGGAAGGATAAATGAGTTTGCCCAGAGGGGGAGGCTCAGTGAGTGGCAGAGGCATGAGTGAGATCCTTGTCTTGACTCTGAACCGCATGTTCTTGGCCCTGCACACCTTCCTTATGCTCCAACAATCAGTAAAATCCATATTTACTTTGCCATGAATTTAAATTCCACATTTAACCCAAAGGCATGACCAGATCTACTGAATGCATTTGCTTGGATTATGACAAAATTTCTGCATACAGTTTGAAGCTAATTATTATTATAGGACCTGAAAGTTACAGCTTTTCATTCTCTATGAGCAAAAGTGAAGAGAAAAAAATGCATGCTTTTCACATTTTTCCAGTAAATTGTTTTCAAGAGTAGAGACTGGCTTGCTCCCCTGTGCAGGTCTGAGTCAGTTCTAAACTGTCAAAACATGTTTTTCTGCCCGGAGCTAGAACTGTTCCTAATACACCTTTCAAACATTGTGACCCAACTGACAACCCTTTCAAATTCCTCTATTGTTTGGGTGAAACAAAATTATTATTTCTCAACAAACAAAAACACCCTAAAATGCCATAAGCTCACTCATGCATAAAGAGAACAAGTGGGGTGGGGGTAGGGGGCTTCAGGGTAGGGGTGGGAAACTGTGGGCACCCCACCCAGAAGGCAGAGGAGGCTTGGTTAGCCCTCCTGGGAAGGTGACATGTGGCAGAGAACGTTGAGGGGATGCCCAGAAGTAGAGACACTTTCTTAGGCCACCAACAGGCTGGACAGAAGGAGGGATGACAGAGCAAGGTGAAGCTGGAGTTCGGCAGCAAGGTGATATGCATAGAGTCAGTCTACACCCTCTGAGTGCCTAAGCCCTCTGTTTGGCCTTCTCACAGGGAGAAATCAGGGCCACCAGGACCCATAGAGAGCAATGCCCCAAACCTCTCTTCCATGGTCACCTGCATCATAGGAAAAGCAGGCCTCTTGGCTTCTTGTCCCCACCATGGGGGAACAGGCAGGCATTGTGTGTCATTGCACTCTGGATCCTCAGCACCTCCCATCCCACTACAAACTGAATGCCTACCATGTCCCAAATCATATTTGCAAGAGCTGAGATCTCCAGCTCTGCATCTCAGCTCAGGACAGGAAGCCACGGGCGCCTGCTCTTGAGGGACCGGACACTTGGTGGAGAGGAGATGGGCTACATACCTTCCTTTCTGATACGCTGTGAAGCTACCTGGGGAAGGATTAGAAAGGGGAAAGGCATACAGGATAAACTTTCTGAAGTTTAAACCTATAAATACAAGCTGTCCTGCCTTGATGTGGACAAAATTCTTGTACATAAAAATCACATCAATAAGGTCACTGTTAGAAAGAACACAGAGCTAGGCATGGTGGCCCCACTCATAATCCTAGGTCTCAGAGACTGATGCAGGGGGGCTGCTATGAGTGTGAGACCAGATTAGGTTACATAGTGAGACCTTGAGACATTTTTCTTGAAAAATGAAAAAGAAAGAGAAAAGAGAGAAAAGAGGCAGGGCAAGGGACAGGGAGAGTAAAGAGGAACAAATAGAGGGAAAAGAAATTTCTGGGAAGGAATCAGAAATCTTGGACTCAGGGACCATTCTCCTTCCATTTGGGGAAGGGTTCTCAAAACTAGGCTCCTACCAGGAGCAGTGGCCCATAGCTGTCATTCCAGGACTCTGGGAGGCTGAGGCAGGAAGATCGAAAGTAGAAATCCAGCCCAGAAAATGTGCAGACTTAGCAAGACCTTGTCTCAAAAATTAAATTTTAGAAAAAGGCTAAGGATCTAGCTCTATTCAAAGACTCTTGGTTCAATACAGAAATTGTAAAGAAAAAGTAAGACTACTGGGCTGCAGACCTCGTCACTATTAATGCAGAGTACAAGCAGCTGCCGTGAAGTGCACTCCTGAGGACAGAAGACCCAAGGCCCCACAAAGACTTATTTAAAGGTTAAATAGACCTCCAGTTGGACTCTGGGGAGGGATTTGACAGTTTTCTCCTCGTTTTTGAAAAACAAACAAACAAACATGCATTTATAATAGTGTCCTACATCCAGCCTTGATTTCATGGAGCAATTTTGCAATTCCCCTGAAACAAAGTCCTGAGAAGTCTTGCTCTGTGCTGCTGGGGTGTGCTGAGACGGCATCTAAGACCGGACGTGGTGGTGCACTAGTGTAATCCCAGCACTCGGGAAGCTAAAAACAAAAGGATCACTACAGATCCGATCTGTATAGAACCTGTCCTAATGGCACTGATTGATTAATTAATTAATCAAAATAAAGTTTTTCAATTTTTCTGGGAAATGCCCAGGAGGAGAATAGTTGGGCTGAACTGGATCTCCAATCCCAAGCTTTAAAAGAATTTCCACTGACTCCCATAGTGGTCTACTGAAATAAATGGTTAATCCTTATTGTTTTTCTTCTAACTTTTTCATCAATTTTACATGCTTGCATCTAGTAATCTGAACAACTAATTTGCTTCTTTATTTTTATTTTTTGTATTTTTTAGGGAAGTGTCTACAGGGTGTTCAGGATCTCACTACTAGATCACTCATAGTGATCCTCCTGTTTACAGCCTCCCAAGAGCTGGGATTGCAGGCGCACACCACCATGCTTAGTCTCAATCGCCATCTCAGTGTTTCCTTGGGATTGGAGACAGCATGGCAGGCCCGGGGATTGAACCCTCAGTCCCTGCACTTGCTTGCAGGCTCTTTAATCCACTGAACTATTTGGCCAGCCTTTGAACATCTAATTTGAAGACAACAATATATAATATGACAACTATTGTTGAATTCTTATATTGTTTATTGAAACATTTTTAATGTTTTCCTTTTACTGTTTTTTGTTTTCTTAAGTAAAAGAAAGTCTTTGAGCTGGATCTGGTACCACACTCCTGAAACTCTAACACTCTGGGAGGCTGAAAGCAGCATAGGTCATTTAGTGAGCTAGCCAGGACTCTATGTGAAAACTAAAAGAATATTCTAAAAGATAAATCCTTTGTCATTGTTTCTCATATTTAATTTTACTCTCATCTATTATATGATCATGTGTATGCATATGTATCTCATGTATACAAATAGATAAGAAACTGGGTTTTTTCAGATTCTACATTAAACGCCTATAGCTACTGTGTTTGTTTCTTTGAAAATAACCACCTAGCTGGAAAATAATCAGCATTGAAAACCAGAGCTAAGAGCACCAGCCCCTCATCATATGGGTTCCCCTGCCTCACAGAGCGGCACCAAGTGAGAGAATAGAGATGACAGGTGAGCCATTGCTGGGTCGTCACGGCTGGCACCTTTGGGCCTTAGTTTTCAAGGCTATTTTCCAGCTAGGTCTTATGTTGAGGGAAAGGGGCAGAGAGATGTCTCCATGAAAAGAGCAAAGTCAGCCAGAGCCATGGAGGTCACACCACGATCCTATCACTTTCTTTTCTGTTCCTTTCTCTGGTTGCCTCCAGCTCATTATCTGAAACACAGCGTGGGTCACAACTTACGCAATGAAAGAATTCCTTGGATTAAGAGGAAAGAAGCAAGACAAAGTTCAAAAAGAGTCATCAGAGAGCTTGGAGGAAGCAGATCTTACCTTGGATAGATGACCAGTACCCCAATAAGTGATGGAAGCGGCATTTCTGTCCTTGGGGACACATGCGGGGAATGGAAAGTGAGCACACACTCTCCACTCAGTAGTGAAACCCCACCAGCATCACTGACATGGTGCGAATGAGAGAAAGCCCTACAACCTCCTCTCTCTTCCTCTGTGGAGAGCATTCATTTGCTAATCAACCCCGATAATTGTTTAGGTAATAGGCAGCCGCATTTACAGCCGCGGGCAGCACTGTTACCAGGGCACAGCCTTCCTACAAGGAAATGGAACCCACAAAGAGAGAGGTACTTGGGGACATTCTTCCACCAAGAGGGAAAAGTGCTCCCTGCAGTTTCACAGAAATATTTCTCACCTGTCAAAAACCCAGACTGGTCTCTTTGCCACTCGTTCTTGTTAAGGCTAAGTATTCCTGCCTGTGCACAATTAGCACCACTTATCATCACGCATACAGAAAAGATTGGTTAGTTTTTTATTCTGATCTTGTCCTCATTTTTGCTGAAAAAGAAGAAAAACCATAAAGGTAATTAATTACAAATAATTAAACCAGGCACTTGTCTGCTAGACTATTTCTGTAATTTTAAGCAAGTTAATATAATTTACTTGGGGCCCAGGAGATGGCTCAGTAGAATAAGTGCTTGCTCAGCAAGCAAAAGGGCCTGAGTTCAATCCCTGGTTCAGCCAAAAAAAAATAAATAAAATTCACTTGAATTCTCACAAGAACTGAAATACAGAAGTAACAAGTGCTGGTGAGCCTAGAAGGAAAGAGGAACTCTTCTACATTATTGGTGGGAATGTAAACTAGTACGACCACTACGGAAAATACTATGGAGATTCCTCAGAAAACTAGAACTAGAAGTGACATTTGACGCAGATATTCCCCTTCTTGAAAGAATTAATGAGGGGCCAGGGAGATAGCTCAGTGGAATAAGTGCTTCCCTGGCAAGCACAAGGGCCTGAGTTCAATCCCTGGTTCTGCTAAAAAAAAGAAAGAAGGAAGGAAAGAGTTAAGGACATCATACTGCAGTGAGCTCTGCTCACTCGTGCATAGAGCAGCAGCTTGCACAACAGCTAACTCTTGGAAGCAGCTTATCTGCCCATCAGCAGACAAATGGATACAGGAAACACAGTATTTACACACAGTGGATACTGCTCTATCATAGACACAACCTTGAGCCATTGGTAAGGATGCAAATACGCCTTGAGACCACAAAGTGAAGTGAGGTGAATCAGACCCAAAGCTTAGATATCACGCAATTGCTCTTATAGAAGAAACCCAGAATATAAACAAAGAGCAAAATAAAAATAAATAAAAGGAAACAGAGACCTTGTACAGGGAAACTAGAAGTGAAAGGGAGGGAAGGAAAAGGGGAAGAAAGAAACTAGCATGAGCCAGGAACGTGTGGCAATTCTACACAAGGGCTGTGAACATTAGGCACTACACATACGAGCTGGTAAACTTTTTTTAGATATAACTCTTCTCAAAAAACTACAGAAGGTGAAGAACAGCAGCTAATAACTCTTCAGGTACTCTCTTGTGTGTAACAATTTTCACTTCAGAAGAAATTGCATCTTCCTAAGCATACTTGGGAATAGTCTTCCTTCGTATGATCCACAGGAGTTTTGACTAAGCGCCATGTAGATGGGTTCTCAGTATTTATAACTTCTATGTGTTCAAAGATTTCAAATGATAATTTGCTGATACTGGTTCTTGTTGAATGTCCAGTGTGAGCTAAAAGAAAGAAAAACTGAAAGTGAAAAAATCTGAATAATACAGTCAAATACATGGCTAAGAATATCCTCAGTAGAAACATTTCATGGAAGAGATATGCCTTAGTCAGCATTCCATTCCTATAGCAAAATAGCTGAGACAACACATTTACGGAGCAAAAATATTTACGGTGGATCAGTGTTGCTGGCCGCAGTCCAGTAGATGGCATGACCACTGTTTTATGCCTCTGGTAGGCATCCTGGATGGCAGTGTGCAGAAGCTGTGGCTGAGGGAATCTACTTCTACAATCAGCCAGGAAGCAAAAGGCAAAAAGGACGAAGCTGAGATCCCAGAGTCACGCCCTCAAAGGCCTACTGCTCCATGGGCCACCCTCTGTGGGTTACGCCACCTCCCAAGTCACTGTCCTGAAAACCAGGTCCCTAGTACGGAGACCTCAGGATGATGTTTCTCCAAACTGTAGCAAGCTACTTGAGTGTATCTAAATTCTAACTGATCTGAGACAATTTGTGCAATGTTGCTTAAACTGTTTCTGGCTGTAAACTTGGGCATCAGTCTAACTCCCATTATGTACCCTCACATTGAAAAGCATAATGTCTCCTCATTTTTACAGTTGTCACTGGTGCTGAAAAGTTTATTATTCATTATCTCAGCAAATATTCATTTAGCATCTGGCCACTTCAGGACTTGTTTTGCACACTAGATATCTATGTATGTACAACAAAGATAATGCTACTATATTTTTATGGAATAAGGGGTACAAGCATACACTTTTCTAAACTGTGTTTAGGCTAAAAGTTGTTTGTCTCCTGCCCCAAATCATGAAGCTTTGTAAAGTTCTCTCTATCAAAGCAATATTGCCACATTTGCCCTTAGCAGCAACTGAGGTTTTTCCAGCAGGATGAGTGTTATTTTTTTGTTTGTTTGTTTTATTTTTTTTTAATCTCAGCATGACAGTGAGAAAGAGAAGGAAATCAGTTCACCTGAGAAAGGACATGTGGTTGAGGAAAACTCTAGTAGAATTTGAGGCTTCATAGTTGAAGAGAAGAAACCCTTACAGGGTCCATACAGAAATCACAGACACAGGCTGATTAGTCTACCAGCCACACAGGTATGGAGCAATGCTCCAACTGAATAATCAGCCAGGAAGTCCAGTTGGAAGCATAGGAGCAGCAAAACCAGAACAGGAGAGGACTCATCAAATGGGTGGAGCTGAAGGTGACCCTGCCACTGTCCTCAGACGTTATACAGCACGTATCAGTGGTGCATTTTTGTGTCGCAGGAGAGTCCCGTGATGGTGACATCTACACATTGAGCGCCTGAGTCTGAGTTCTATCTGTACTACTGTGTAGTCAATCTTAAAGTCTTTAGTTAAAAATTATTGTCCATATGCAATGACACAGGGAAATGTAGAGCCATATGCTCCATACAGCCTTAAATAAACTCAGCAATAAGACAAACCTCCTGGGAAACTGGAAAAGAACAGGCCAAGCCCACACTGTTTGCACTGTGATAAAAATGTCGTACATGGGACAGTGCATATTGAAGAGAGAAAACTTGTAGCTCTACATGACTACCAGTGTGCTCCTGCCTACATATGGCATGGGGAGAAATGCTTTATCTGCTACCTGGACACACACACATACACACACACACACATACACACACACACACCTTGCAATAAATGTGTTTTCTTCAGTGGTAAACTGTCTCAGCCAAAATCCAACTGTGAACTATAATTATCACAGGCTACAAATCTATATGGTAATTGCTTTGCTTCTTATAATTTCTTTAATAAAATAAGTTTCAAAAACCATACTGTAGGATCAGTTCAGTCTATTTCACTAAATATTTTGAGACCTATAGCTGATGAAATCTAGTGCATCTATTTATAATTTAATGCATTTCACTGAAGAATACTGCTAGCTTCAATTACTTCACAGTTTTAGAGACAATGTTTTTAAATCATTGTACATTTTCTTAAAAGAAGGTGTTTGCATAATTTTGAAAAAAAAGGTATAGTAATATTCAGTTTTATTTTCAGGGCTGGTTCTAAAAGAACTGCCATTCAATTGGGCTCTCAAATCACAGCAGTGCCTTTTATTCTGCTAACTTTGCGCAGTTATTAAGTACAGCTTCCTATTTCTTCAGTCATCATAATACAGTGGGACAAGTACATGGATAGCAGTGTGACTGTACCAGGGTGGTCTCAGTTTTGAACTGAACATTTCCATTTTCACTAAATAATAAAAACTAAATGAACATTTTTCCTGAAAATAACTAAAATGACTTCCCCTTGGTCTGTCTTATGACCTATCATAAAAGGAAAGAATGTACCTGAAAGAAGTGGAACAAAAAAGAAAGAGAAAAAAAAGATTGCTTCAGGGAGAAAACTACCACCCACACTGCCATCATCCCTCCCCGGATCTGCATGGCTCTGCCTGCTGTGGGGACAGAATGTCTCTGAGCATTTGGTGCATTATCTCACACACCTTGCCTAGGCCAGGTCTCGGACTCCAACCTAATGACATTTCACTATTGATTTGCTCTTAGGCCTGTCTCAAACCTCCAGTTTGGATCTCCAAAGAAGAATTGACTTAGGCATTAAATAATTATTTTTCTATTCAAATTTTATATGTATTAGTCCATGGTTGCAGTACAAACTGCTCCGTTCCTTGTGGGGAGTTGGTTCACACATGTGACACTTCTTTTTTTCACTTCCCTTTTAAGGATATAATGGAAACTTGGGCGCTCTGAGAGTATCAAGACTCCTAGCAACTGTTTGAAAGCAGAGTCTTTCATGTGTGTGTGGGATTATTCATCCACAAAGGCTGACAAAATAGGTCTCACCATGCGCAGCTGACGAGCCCAGATAGCACATCCCTGAGAGTAGGAAGCCACTGCCTACCTCCTTCCCCCTCGACTCCGGGATCCCCTCCACCGGATGACTTCATGCTGTCAGCCTCACACCAAAAGCTGGGAGCTACCTGTGTTCCGCAATAGCGCTTTGGATGCTGTCCAGCATTTCTTGGGACAGTCCGCTTCTTGTAGTTTCATCTTCAGCCCAAATATTTTTCGTTTAAAAATCATAAGCACATATTTCACTTTGTTTTGCTTTGCCTTACCCATAAGCTCCCTGGTACTGTTGACCAAAGCTGCAGAATGACGTGCCCCTAGACTTTCCTGACACCGCAGGTCCTCGGAGACCCAGGGCCAGCTCTGGGATATCCCGCTTTCCCTGTGTGCGCTGTGCAGTCTGTAAATAGCCTCCCTCGTTTTATCCTCTTTGCCGGAAGCTGCATGTAACAGATTAAATGCCTGTAATCTCCCTCCCATGACATTCCTCTAATCCTTTTACTTTTCTGTCGCCTCTGGGATGCTCCTTTTTAACATTCCCCTCTTCTGCTTTGTGTGGGAAATGACAACAGAGGTGCACCTGGAGAGGAATTTGGAAAGCGGGGACATGCTCAGCGCCCTCTGACACTCGGACACGCCATGTGCTCTTGGTGGTACTCACATGTCAGCAAGAAAGAGAATTTCCACCTATGGAAGAATCATAGAGCAAACCTCAGCGGCACATGGGAGAGAAGCAAAATGGGCACTCCCTCAGCCATAATTATTTATCTTCAATATTTAATTTTTATTTTAGACATCACCTTATTATGGATTTCTTCATATCATAAGGTGCTCATTTATTTAGCCTGATAATAACTGTACACTTTAGAGTCAGCATCTCCCTTCTGCAGGAATAAATAAGAAGGCACCCTATGAAACACGGAGTCCTTTTACCATCTTTCCCCTTTCCAAGCTTCATCAGATGAAGCAGGGAAGCAGAAGGGTTACAGAGAACTGGGAAAGGTCAGCCAGCTTCACTCTGAATAAAAAAAGAAAGGAAGAAAAATAGGAGCAAAAAGAAAGCTGCTGCCTGCTTGATAGCCCAAGGTTGTTACACAAACCTTCAAACCTGCCCTGATCACTTCCTCCCCACCCAGCCTCCATTTCCCAGGGATCAGAGGAGGGCAAATTAGATCATATATTTGAAACGCTTGGTCCCCTTGTTGGAAAGGGACTGTATAAATCCTCTATGTTGTCACTTTTCATTCTTCCCATGTCTTTGACCTTAGCTCACTAAAAGTAATTTATATCTGGTTGTAAGGGCAGTGGAACAGCTCCATTCACGCCCTGAAAAATGCCTGGGGCAAGGAGCTCAGGCTGATCACAGGCACCTGAGCAGAGGACTCCTTCCCAGCTTGAACAAACATAATTATAGAAACAACAGCCCCGTCCCTGTCATGGCTGTGGTGCTGAGCCCTGAGTCACCGTGTGAACCTGCCTCCCACGCACTGACATCCTCCCCCAAGAAAAGAGCCGGCCTGGCTGTCACAGCGCCTGCGTCTGTGGGTATGTAGGAGTCCTGGCTGCATAAGAAAGGATTACTGTATATTTTTCTCAGCTGCTCTAACCAGGGAGTCAAGAAGAAGGAGAAGAAAAAGGAAAGAAAAACAGACACGCTTCTCAAGATTTATAAATTAAATAACAAATAATCCATACTTTAAGAAAAAAAAATGCTCAAGTGTATGAGTGCCTTTCCTGTTACTGGTCGTCATTTTGGTCTTAACCAAGAAAGAAATTCAGTCATCTCTATGCAGCCACCGTGTTCTATTAACCGTGCTTCCAGAGAACCCTCTCATCTGCTTGCTGCTGGGGTTCTCTTCCCCAAGACCCCAGGAGTCTGCTTGGGGACAGCTCTTCTGAGGCTTCTGTCCTAGGACCACTGCTTCTAATGCATTTCTAGCATCTATCCCTTGGGACCCCAAGAAGCAGAGAAATCTGAAATAGAGTCCAGACATACTCTTTCCTGCAGAGTCAGGTCTAAAACAAAGAGCTCAACCCTGCAGCCTCCACAAAAGTGCAGACAGTGATGAAAAGGCAATAAAAGCCAGAGAGCTTCCTGCTGGCGGTTTGGGACAGATGTGAGGCAGCCCGTGAGTGAAGGAAAGGCAGAGACATTAGGGCTATGACTAAGCAGAAGTCCTGCACAAGCATTTCCAACTCTGGTGCCCTCTCAGCAGGTGACACATTAGCACCTTAAGACAATCCCAGACTTCCCACTCAAGCTTTCTATTTTGCCCCTATAGCTATCCTGCACTCTACGTCCAAATTAAAGCTTATAGTTTTCATGCTTTCTTTGCCCCTTTCCTAATCATTTCCATAAATATCATTTCATCCTCATCTAGTTGGAAGGCATTATTTAGTCTTTCTACACTAATTTTATTAAAAGATAACTCCTTCTTATTTTTAAATATTGTCTCTCCATAGGCTTTGAGTATACATTTCTTCTTTTTTATTTAAATATTATATATTGCATGACTACAATTATACCTTCATGCTTTTGTTTTCTTGCTACTTTGACATTTTTCCTCTTGGAAAATCCTATATCTTACAAATCTATTTTTAACCAAGAGCCTGGGTTAATTGCATGAAATGTACTTCTACTTATTTTAAATACTTATACAGTGAGGGGATTATGAAGTTGTAGCAAGTAATAAAAAGCACAAAAGCCAGCAAGAATAATTTAAGAAGTAAAATTTTTCCTTGTCCCATGGCTCCATGCTGTGAGTTGATGCTTCAACACCAAGGACAGATAGAAGAATGGATGTACTGTTACATAATGTTGGGAAGATATTACGGAATATGCACAAACATCCCAGAATTTACCATTATGGTAACTCTAACTTTAACTACAGATGTAATCTTAACTCTAACCCTGACCACTAGTCTTAACCCTATGCCATAAACTGTAACACTTAATCCCTAATCCTTAGCTTTAACTCTAATCCCTCACCCTAACACTAACCCCAACCCTAATCGTATACCATGTTTGTGTAGTAAACACTCATGTAGCATGTACACCATGTATCAAGCACTCTTTTAAGGATTTCACAGCTTTAACAACTTTAGACCTCACAACTTTATAAGCACATACAATATTTGGTTTCTAGATAATTTATACACTCTAAGGTTCTGAGAACCCTACGTGCATTTCGTTTACGTAGATTTCATCAATATCTTGTTATCAACAAAAATTTTAGAAGACTTTTCATGTGTAACTTCTTAGAATTCTTCTACTTCTAAATTCAGTCTATTACTGTGTGTCATCTTGGTGCAGCCACAGCCCATGTACACCACTGGCAAAGCTCGCAGCACAGCAGGGGCCCCCGCTTCACTATCTCAGAACACAGGAGGACACGGGGCAGCTGCAGAATCTGCTGAATCTGGCCAATGCCAAACACCTATGCAGAAGCTTTCCTAATATTCTGTAACCCCCTCACCAACAAAAGTTGGAAGAGTCTGGGTAAGTCCTACCCGCACCCCAACATCGCAGAAACCATGCTGGCCCGGGCCACATCATCTCCCACCACAGCTGAGGCTAAGTGATCATTGCAAACTCCAAAAATGCCAAAAAGAAAAAGCAAAATGCAACCTCAGACATTCTTCCCACCCAGAGCAAGTTGTTGAGACAAGGACATAGAAGAACTTGGAAGTGACATGTGTGAAATTTGTGAAATGTTAGCAACTGAATAGAGAAGCAACCCAGCAGGCTAGAAAGAAGTCAGATCAGAAAGACCATCTCAGGTCAAAAATGAAATGACAACAATCATGAAAGAACTACTATGAAAATCTAAAGAATATATAGATTATAAAGTAGAGGACAAGAGAAAAATAAAAATACTGAATGAAAATTATAGCAAACACTTGGAATTAATGAAACAGATTCAAACGAATACCTAGGAAACTAAAAATTCCATCTAAAGCAGACAAAACCTCTTAAACAAAATGGAAGATAGATCTTAGACCTTGAAGAAAGCAGTGCAGCTAGTAAACACAAAAGAAAAGATCTCCTAAAACTAACAAGGTGGGCAGGGAGATGGCTTGGTGCATTAAGCATTTCCCTGGCAAGCACAAGGGCCTGAGTTGAATCCCTGGTTTCACCAAAAAAAAAATAATAATAATAACAAGGAACCAGGAAATAACAATTCAACAACTATAAGAAGCTGCAAAGAAAAAAAATATATATGACTAATAGGTGTCAAAGAAATAGTAGGAGTTAGCACAATTGATATAAAAAAGACTATTTGCAGAATTAGTAGGAAACAATTCCCCAGGCATACAAAGGAACTTGACATACACTTAAGTGAGACATATAGAACTCCAATTAGCCATAATTAAAATAAATATATGCCTAAGCACACAATCTTAACAAAATGGTAAATGCTGTTAAAAGAAGCAGATCACCTATAATGGAAAGCCCATTAGAATCACAGCAGATTTTTCAGCACAAACCATCAAATCAAGAAAGGCTTACAGTGAAATATTTCAGATACTGAAAGAAAACAACTTCCAACCCAAACTGATGTACCCTGCAAAACTATCTATTAAATTCAATGAGGAGAAAAATACTTCCATGGCAAGGAACAACTAAAGAAATTCATGAATGCCAAACCAACCTTACAAAGAGTACTGATGGATATTCTACAAAGAGACATAAAATACAACTTTAAAAAAAAAAAAAAAACAGAAGGGCAACACTAAGCAAATCAAGCAATTTAACAGAGAGGAAAATTATAAAACCTGCAACAGGAAAACAACATGACAAAGATAAGTCAGTATTTATCACTTATAACCATCAGTGTAGATGATCTCAACTCAAAAACCAAAGGAGCAGACTGGCAGAGTAGAACAAGAAACAAAATCAAACAATATACTGTATATAAGAAATACATTTAAATCTAAATGATATTCATAGACTGAAAGTCAAAGGATGGAAAAATAATACTCTATGCAATAGGAACGCAGAAAACAGCAGGATGGCATCATGCTAATGGACAGAAACTGAAAGCCTTCCTTTAAAATCAGAAACAAGACAAGGATTTCACTGTCACTGTTCCTGTTCAATATACTTCTGGAAACATTCACCAGAGCAATAAAACAAGAGAGAATAAAAGGAATAATGATTGGAAAGGAAGAAGTGAAATTATTATTTGTAGATGACATGATATTTTACACAGAACTCAAAACATCAACAAGAGACTTTTAGATTTAATAACAAAATTCAGTAGTGTAGCAGGATACAATATCAACACACAGAACTCACCATCATTTTTGTATGCAAACAACAAATACATGAAGAGAGAAGTTAAGTAAGCCACATCTTTCACAATAACATCCAAAATATTGAAATTCTAATCCATCTCACAAAGGAAGTAAAATATTTATGCAGTGAAAATTACAGTACTCTCAGAAAAGAGATTGAAGAGAATTTCAAAAAATAGGATATTTCTTTCTCTTAGATAGGAAGAATCAACATTGAGAAAAGGGTCATACTCACAAAAGTGGTATATTTAATGCAATCCCTATCAAAATACCACTATTATAGTTCACAGATCTACATAAAACATTCCTAAAATTCATATGCAACCAGTAGAGACCCAGAATATCAAAGCAATGCTGGGCAACAAAGGAAATACAGAAAGCATCGCAATCCCTGACATGAAATTATATCACAAAGATACTGTGATAAAATCAGCATGGTACTGGCAAAAAGCAGACCTGAGGGTCAGTGGAAAAGATTATAAGATGCAGACACAACTACAAACACAATCAATAACCTTAGCATTGATGAAGAGGCCAAGCACATTCACTGGAAGAAAGATAGCCTCTTTAATAAATGGTCTTGGAAGAGCTGGCTTTCCACATGCTGAAGGCTAAAATTAGAGCCATTCACTGAACTATCATAAAATGGATCAAAGATTTAAACATTAAAACAGAAACATCAAATCTTCTGGAGGAAGAAGTAGGTAGAAATCTTAAAGACATAGAGATATACAGAGTCCATGAGCAAAAACCAAACTGCATGGGAAATACCTCAAAGAATTAACAAATGGGATCTTATCTTTTTGAAAAGTTTGCACACGCCCAAAGAAATCATCAAGAGAGTAAAAAGAAAACCCATGAACTGGGAAGAAAGTGGGTTCTTTCTTCAGACAGAGCTAGCTGTCCCTCTGACAAAGGACCTCTATCTAGAACATATAAAAAATTTTAAAAAGTCATGCACCCTAAAATTCAAAGACCCAATCCAAAAATTGGCATTCGAGATAAATATGCACTTCTCAAAAGAAGAAAAATGCAAATTATAACCACACTAAGATTCTATCTCACCCCAGAGAGAATGTCAGTCATCAAGAAGTGAACCAAAGACAAATAATTGAAGGGAGGAGGGAATAAAGGAATCCGTGTGTACTTTCGGCGGGACTGTGGTATGACCAATGTGGAAATCAGCATGGAGATTTCTGAGAAAAGTAGTTTTGGAGATCCCATTTAACCCAGATATTCCCTCCTGGGTAGTTTTCTATATAAATTTAAAGGATGATACAGCAGTATATGTGCATCCATGTTTATGGCACCACAATTTGTCAGTGCTAAATCTTGGATTTAACCCAATGCTCATCAACTGAGGAACGGATAAAGAAGAGCTTGTATTTTTACACAATGGAATATTATTCAGCTATGAAAGGAACATATCTGAGGCCTTCATTTTTAAATGGATGCAAGCAGAGATCATACTCTTAGGTGAAATAAATCAGACCCTCATTTGCAAGCATCGTATTGTCTTACTAATGCAAGAATGTGAAAGAATAAAACAATTCCAAAGGGTACAATAAATACTGTGAAAAGGGAAGGAATCTGTTCAAAGGGAAGGAAATACTGAGATGGAGAAAAGGACAGGAGAGGGAGAGGGACAGAGATATAACTATCTATGAATGTAGTTTGGCTTGGATAATTGTGCTGTTGATTTCTGCTGATCTTGGAAAGGAGTGTTAATGCTTAAATTTTTTTCTCTTCTTTATTATAACTTTGCCTCCCAATTTTGCATTCATATGTCTAATAATCTGAAAAACTAATTTTGGGACAACATTATACAATACAAATAACATCAAATTCATATTATTTTGTTTAGTGAAATTTTATATCATTTATAATTTTTTTGTTATCATGCTTTGTATTGTCTTCAAAAATTTTTTTTAAAAAATGAAGCCTGGCCAAATTTACTAGGAAGTGGAGGAGTTTTTAATACTGTGCTCACATAATGGTAATATTTTTCTCATATACCAACACTGACAAGTAGTCATTCCTTAGAGGCGAGTTGTAGTGTGAGTCTGACATCAAGCCAACAGATACTTGGTACTATTCCATTATAATTCACAGCCTACCTCACATGCGAAGTCTAACTTTTAGTCATGCATAAACTGTTCAACATAGTGCACTAGATATTTGAAAACTATCCATCTACTTATGAAGATCATTCAAATGCTGAAATCTATTGCACTGCATGGTATCAGAAAAAATCATGCTCACCTGTCACCTACATCACCTCTAATCCCATCAGAGATATGTCTTCAGTGTATGAAAGCTGTAAAACCAATAGACATAAATTTTGTAAAACGCTTTGATTTTCACAAGAAAGATTAAGTTTTTATCACTAGGAACAATATTGTCAGTTGTTTTCTTTGAAGAAATGGGTTTACTTTCTTCATTACTAAAATCAGGACTGCCAAAAACCAAAGAATAAAAAGAAATTATTCATCTGTTCATTTCTCCTGCAAATAAAAATGTTCCATGAAATAAAAATGATGAGTTACCTACCTCACAACTGAAATAAAATCCCACAAACTATTTTCTAAACATACTATGATACTTAATTCAATAAGAAAAATATACATGTATTTCTGTTTTTAAAAGCCAGAATATTTTGAAGTATTCTCAAGCTAAAATTTGATTGCATTGTTCATGTAGATTTGGCAAGGACAGTCTTAAGTTGGCTTGATTTTACTGCAAGTGGCTGGTGGTGAAGAGCAACACAATCTTCAGTGCAGCCTAAGGCTGCCGGTTCCTTGCACAGCCACTGCAATTAGCAACCCCGTGAAATGGAAGAGCAAAGTCTGCTTTGACATCCTGGGCCCTGAAAGAATTTGAGGGGCACTCAAAAGACTCCAGACCATTTGTGATGTCATGGTTCCTTGAAACCACTTCACTGGTGAAGACATTAGAAGTAAGAGGCTTGCAACATCACATTACAAGCTCTAGATTTAAATTCCAGTATCTAAGTGCTGCAATTCTAACCATTATGTTTCCTCTGTGCTTTGAGTTATTTAGGAATTTTCCCTTTTTTGTGCTATGGAGGATTGAACTCAGGATCCTGTACTTGCCACTTGCCAGGCAAGCACTTATTCTACTAAGCTATCTCCTGAAACCCCACCCCCTTTTTGAGTTATTTAGGAGATTTCAGAAAAAATAACTTGAAAGGCTGGGGAGATAGCTCAGTAGAATAACTGCTTGATTGGCAAGCACAGGGTACTGATTTCAATCCTCGGTACCACAAACAAACAAACAAAAAAAAAAAACCTTGAATATGGATGTTCCTTCTTTCTTTCTTTTTCACTTGTGTATTTGGTACAGGGTCTCACCTACGCAGCTTGGACTCATAGTGATCTTCCTGTTTTCAGGCTCCACAGCTCTGAGATTACAAGCATGCCCCACCACCCCTAGACTTGGTCCCCAGGGGTGGGGCTGGTGGAGCTTGGAGAACCAGGGGTCAAACCCTGGTCCCTCTTTTTTGCCAAAGCAGTCACTCAATCCACTGAGCTATCTCACCTGCCCTTGATGTTCTCATCTATGGGTTTTAGAATGTAAGCCCACTTAGATGAAACTCCATTATAAATAAACGTTGAGGACTGATGAGATAGCTTCATGGTTTAAGCACTTACCTGGCAAGCACAAGCACCCAGCTTCAATCCCTGGTACCATATCCTGTGCCAGCCCCAGAACCCTGAATGTGCCATTCTGGCCCATAAACCAGACTTGTCTGCACACGCCTCTAATCCCAGCACTGGGGAGACAAGAAGATCACCACAAGTCCAAGAAGTGTAGTAAAACTCTGGAAAAAAATAAATAAATACAAAAATAAAAGATTAAAAATACATGAACAAACAACAGAACGAGCCTTCAGTAGGAGATGCCCAGTCCAAATATTTTTTCAGATGAAAACCATAAAGCATCTCTTTTGTTACAACATTAAAGAATCCTAAATGGCTCACAGTGCTTATAACATAATCAGGAACCAACTCTCTAGCATAAGAATTCAAGATGGACAAACTGTCTCCAGCTTGAATCACTAGTGTTTAGAATTTTTTCACCCCAAAATGATTACATTGATAAAAATCATCCGTGCAAGAAAAAAAAAAGACATTCTAAAGGTGAGTGAACATCTTATCCTTGGTAGGAAAATCCAGCAGTCTCAGGAGCACTTCCCTGAGCCTCGGAGCCCACCTTGGCTCCAGCGGCCTCCCCTGGACCTTCCTGGCTGCCTCAGCTGGGCCTCTTGCCCACCCGGAGCCCTCTAGGCCATGTTCCTCTGCACATGACCTGTGTTTCTCTGGGAATTCTTCCCACTCCCTCAGGGCCCTGCTTCTCCTCTATATTTTCTAATACACATTGCAATTTATTGGAACTAATTGATTAGATCACTATTGGGATCTTCTTGATAGGTTAGGAAAATAATGCTGAAGCCTTCCAAAACAGTTTATGGACCCGACAGCACCTGCAGAGGGCTCAAGGTTCATTGTCCCCAGAGTCTTTTATTTATCTTCCTCTTTCAATAATCACGTGATCCAATTCTCTAATGCATTGTCTGTATGTGTGTCTTTTTATCAACTATTCCAATGGTTCTATCCCTCTGAGGACACTAACAGCTACTAAGAGAGGCATTAAGCAAGAATGCAGCTTGAGCTGGAAATTTCTTCAACATGTCTCCACTTGGAAATGTCTTGGCACAATTTACAACAGGAATTCCACCCACACAGGTGAAATTCATGTTTGTATTTTCCTTGGCTGGCTGAGCCATCCTGGGGGAAGGGTCTCCTAGGTGGTGTTGGGAGTAGCTGGGTTATGGTGCAGTGGGTGAAAAGGGGATGGGAAAGGGCAGAAAGAGCATCCACTTCGGCAGCAGCTTGTGAAGTGCCTTACCTGGAAGGACCACAGAAACACAAACTCTCAGGTAGGACATCATCATGCTCAAACCCTGGGAGATGGAGTGCACAAAAATCAAAGACTATGTAACTCAGTTACTATCCAAGACTGCCTAACTAGCCATTTTCTTTTCTATATTTTAGGGAAGGGTCTCCAGGGTGTTCAGGGTCTCACTACTAGATCAGACTTGTAGTGATCCGCCTGTTTACAGCCTCCCGAGAGCTGGGATTACAGGCGCGCACCATGACGCCCAGTCTCAATTGTCATCTCAGTGCACCCTGGGGGAGGAGCTGGCACAGCAGGGCCAGGGATTAAGCCCTATGCCCCTGCACCTGCTTGCAGGTACTTTAATCCACTGAGATATTTGGCCAGCCCCTAGTCAGTTGTTAAGTCCAAACTGAAGTTAAACCTACATGGACTCCAAACCTATGCTTTTTCTTCTGTGAATGTGTTCCTCAAACAGCTACCTCTGACTATGCATGACCTGTTAGGTCTCTAGGTCTCTTGAACTTGTCTCCAGGAATTGGAGCTGGTAGCGAGTTCCTTACACAACTGTGGCACAATCACTATGATTTCTGTAGAATTTTCATGTTTCATGATGCTCCTCTAATTTTCACCCTCATACCAAGAGCCTGGAGAAATATGTGCCCATTTGAGAAAATTCATTCATTTTGAGATCAATGACTACATTCCACAGATGCAGGGACCAGACAAACAGAATCAAGATGAGAAGAAGACAGGTACTTGATTAACAATCCCTCAAGTCCTAATGAAAAGTTATATTATTTCTTATTATTGGATAGCTTTGGTGAATTTAAATGCATATCTACAAAATCCATGTTGCATTTCTAACACTCAGGACCTCAGAATGTGACCCTTTGGGGAACACAGGTCACTGCACAGATTTGTATGTATAACTAATTATGATGAAGTCACATGGGAGTGGAGTAACCCTGAGTGACTTTATTGGAAAAGTAAAAGACAGAATGAAGATGGACACACAACTTCTGATGACAGATGCGAGATTGGATATGCACATAGAAGTCATAAAAGCAAGACGGATTCCACCAGTCTGAGGATGACCCAACTGATATCTGTTTCAGACTTCTGGCCTCCAGAGCTATGGAAGAATATGTATCTGCTGTTTTAATTCATAGTCTGTGGTGGCTTGTGCAGGGCAGCCTTGGCAAGCCAGCACGACAGCAAACAAGGTCATTTTAGCACTTCCCTTCTCTGCAGTTTAAACCATCCCCACTGTTCCATTCCAGCATCCACAAACCCCAGGCTGTGAGTGGCAGCAAGAGAAGCTTCACCCACATTTCAGCTGCTCTGAGACAATAGGTCCTGGTGACTTCTTTCCAAGTCCTTGGTATCTTGAACAAGGAAATGAAGAAGACCTACAGAAAAGGCTATGAACTTGTGAATGAATATATATTGAAGATAGAAAGTAAGTGCATTCTTCAGGCTGAGACCAAGCCAATAACTGGCTCACAGCAGCCCTGGGGATCAAGGGAAAGAGGTCTTTAATGTCAAATTCCCAGGTTTTCCTTCAACTCTTCCAAGTAAGACATTGGAACAATTGTGCTATGCAAAACTCACTTGGCCTATAGTAAGTATAAACTGCCCTATCAAAATAAACTTCCTTGGCTCCCTGGTTGGTGTAAGAGGACGGCTAGAAGCAGCACCTCTGGTTAGCTGTGCCTGCATAGATCAAATGAAGGACTGAAGACTGTACTTTTCTGATTGGCTCTGAATAGTCAAGACTTTTGGGCCTCCCATCGTTCTGGATCCATGTTCTGCACACATACTCTCCTTCAGGAAATATTTCACTGTAATTGTTAGACGTGGATTTTTGTGATGATGACACATTCTTCCCAAACAGTTGACTGTTTGCCACAGCCCTAATGTACTTCACAGCTACTCCCCATAGCTTATGTCACTGCCAGAGCTCCACTTCCTGTCAGATCAGCAGGACATTAGATTCTCATAGAAGAGTGAACCCTCCTATGAGCAGAGCATGCATGGGATCTAGGCCATGTGCTCTCTTGAATCATCCTATCCCTGTCTTCTTTGAAACCAGTTTCTGATGCCAGAAAGGCTGAGGACTGCTGCTCAGTCAGGACAGATGCAGTAGGAGAGCGCAAGATGGACCGTGTACTCTCAAATCTGAAGAGCAGTTGTTATTACAGAATGACTGCAGGAGATTGTCTGCATACCTTCTGCTTCTTCACTGCATGGCATACTCCCAAGGTCCCTGCTGTAATCACTGCCAGGTTGCTACAAACTGGCATCAAATCACCTCAGCACCAGATAGAGAAAAGGTCATTAGTCTGAGGGGTGGGTACTAAAGTGTGTGTTGACACTTTTGAAACAGTGTCTCTGAGTGGTGCCTGTCAGTTACCAGGACAAAATCTCAAGGCCTGAAACCTCTTCACATTAAAAGTTTCCTGTTGCCTGACAGAACCCAAACATTTATAAATCAGAGGTTAAAGTTAATGCAAATTGTATGAGTAAAGGTCAAGTTTGGCTCCATTTTTGCCATCACAATACAAACCTGGGTTCTTCTAAAACCACACCTTTGAGCCTGAGTCCCAGCGTGAGTCAGACAAGTGTTCCTTCTTAGATAATAATAGTGAAATCAGACCTTAGGGAATTATTCGTCAGCAAAACTCAATTGTGGTAAGGCTGAACACTCAGAAAGGAAATGAGATATGAGACCAGGCCGTCCTTTCACAAAGCAAACACGGCAAGGTGCAGAGGAGAATGACCCACCTGTGCTTCTCCTGCCCAATATGATGAGAGGAAGTTCAAAAGAAGGAGAAGCGGGATCTGCCCACTGTGGAGGTCTGTGTGCTCCTTCCAACTGAGAGATCAGCACCAAAGCCCTAGTAGGTCACTGTGTCCCTCAAGAATGTGGATGTCCACAACTCTAAAACACCACGTGTTGGTGAGAACTTGAGGAGCAGGAACTCTGACTCAAACAAGAGAAAACGATGTGGTCTTGGACTGTTTCTTATAAAACCAAACACACTCCTCCAATTCAATCCAGCAAACATGCTTTTTGTTATTTAGCCCCCTTATCAAGGAGTTGAGATCCTGTCTCCACAGCAACCTGCACTCAAATACTTATGGCAGCTTTGAAATTAATGGTCAAAACATGAACAACCGAAGTGTCCTTTGGCTGGGAAGTGGATCATCTTGGTGCTGAAAGGAAGTGAGCTATCAAGCAATAAAAAGAACTGGAGGACACATAAATACATATTACTGTGTGAAATCTGAAACAACTGCATACTGCATTCTAGCTAGTCAACATTCCAGAAAAGCAAAAATATGGGGACCATAAAAACCCTAGTGGTTCTCAAGGCCTTGAGGGAGGGATAAAGAGACAGAACACAAAGAATGTTTAAAAAAATAAAATTGTTCTATATGATGCTATAATAGTGGTCACATGCCATCATGCATTGGTCAAAGCCATAGAAAGTACAAATTCAAGGCTGAGCCCTAGAGCAATCTGTGATCTCTACATGATTCTGATTTGTCAATAGAGTCCACCAGTGTACCAAAGGCAGAATAGGTAGGTAAGAGATAGATAGATAGATCTGATAAAATAGGGACTCTAAAAGGACCAACTAACATTATTTCCAAGTTTTTTTCCATCCATTATGTTTCCAGTATCTGCCATACCTTGTGTCAGGCTATGGAATAAAGCCATGACAAACATCAGTGTTTTACTGTGTCAGTATAAGGGCAGAGCTACCACAGCAAGTTTTGAGATAGAGGAGAGTAGGGGTGCTGCACAGCCCCCTATGCAGATTTGCAAAGATCTCGGAGGACTGAGCACCTGGCTGGTGTGGACCAGGGGCTGGCCAGGTGTCTGGATGGCGAATGGTCAGTGAGGAACTTCGGCTCCTCAGATACATGCAAAGTAAATTCATGGTGTTAGTGAAAACAATATAAATAGCAAACTTTGGTGCCAACAAAACAAGGGGAGTGATAAAAGAAGAGAATGAAGAGGTAGAGAAGTGCCTGAATATGAAGACTATCTTAAAACATAAAATATACTTTTTTATCTTCCAGGGGAAAATTCCCACATGAGTTTTAAACCCAGAAGTGGACCATCAGATAAAGGTTTGAAATTTTCTAAGGCATCAATATGGGAAATGATTAGAGGGGAAAGAGACTTGTTAAAATCCTGTAACAAATATCCAAGGGGGCATTTGAAAACTTAGGATGCAAAGGGAGAAACTAACACTTGTTGCCCAGTGTATTGAAAAGCTGTGTTCTTTTCTAAATGTTTCTGCTGTTGAAGACCAAGTCCAGTAGATCCACAGCTTTCCTTGCCCTAGCAACATTTCCAGCCACCAGCTGTCTCTGAGCCTCCAGAAGGGCACATTTCGACATTTCTCAGGCCACCTGCATTAAGCCCTCTGGGGAAGAGACTCACCGAGCACTCTATGCTGACAGACGGGAGTCTGCAGCTCACCAACATACACCTAGTTCCAGTTCTTCTTACTGATATCCTAAAACCCTGAGTGAGTCTCTGGAAGAACCCTTCCCTTGCATGGGCAAGGAAAAGGAAACTCCAGGTGCTATTCTAACTCGGACTTTTCTTATCCTTTAACCAATTCCCTTGGAATGTTTGAGGTCCCATTTACTAAAGTTGCTTGGCAGGAGACTGGTTTGGCAACCTTTTCTCTGGCAAGCACTGGAAAACATTAACTGGCAGCAACTTGTGCTTTATTTAGAACATCAGAACTTCATGTTCTCAGGTTTGAGACCATAGCCAAATTTCCAAAACAATAGGAAAAGTATCATGCACTATACTATTTGAGAAACTGAAAATTGAAGGGTTTTGTCCTTGTCATTGTTGTTTCTTTAAGAAATGTAGTGTTTTCAATAGAAAGTGCAGCTACCAAACATGAAGCAGGGGAAGAGAAATGCTGCCCTGAAGCCGCACCTGTGAGCAGGAAGTGAGCAAGCAGACAGCTCTGCAGGGAACACAGGAAGGCTTAGAGAAGAGATGCGCAGGAAGGAAGAAGAGGCAGCTCTGCGTGGGACATACATGAGGGAGGCTCCATGAGCAGATCGCCCCTGTGCATGAAAGGGTAGGCATGAAAGATGGCATATTCAGCTTTGGGATCAATTCCAGGACAAAGGGGCAATGGAGTCATGAACTAAGCTTGGAGGATTTCAAATCTGAGAAATTCTCTCTCTCTCTCTCTCTCTCTCTCTCTCTCTCTCTCTCTCTCTCTCTCTCTCTCTCTCTGCCTCAGTTTAAGTCTAAAATATCCCCCTAAACTTCTCACATGTTCAGAGTTGGGGAATGTGGAAGGCGATTGAATCATGGTGGCTCTATGTATCAGGACATATCCATGAGGACTTACCTAAATGCACTGTTAGGAAGAGGGGCCTGGTCAGAGGAGGCAGAGTCCTGAGGGCCCCATTGTCCCCTGCCCAGCCCCACACTTCCCTCTCTGCTTCCTGACTGCTATGATGGGAGCAGCACTCCTCTGTCCCACCCTTCCATGTTTCTTCTTTGGAACAGGCCAACCAGGACTGAACACCATGAGCCAGGAGCCCAATAAAGCCTCTCTTTCCTTTGTGCTGGATATTGTGTTTCTTCATTGGTAAAGCTGGCATGCACACTACATTATGGCCTAAGGTTCCCCCAAGCCACTCAAGGAGTCCAAGTACTCGGTAAGAAGACAGCTGGCAGAGAAGCAGAGGCTCAGTGGAGGTAGAGAGAAGACAGCTGAGTTTTCCGCAGCCTTAGCTGTCACAGGGAAGCATTTAAAATTGTCCTGAAATGTAGGCATCTAAGAGCCCTGGGTAAGAACAACAGGAGACAGAGGGTGTTCGTAGGCACGGAGAGTCAAGCAACAGGCTGATGAGACTCTGCTGGGATGAGCTTGATGACAAAAACCTGGTAGGAAGTGAGCACCTTGTGGTCACCTGAGAGAGCGCAGAAAGCCAGAACTGCACGGTGTCCGCCTCCTCACCGTGTGCCTGAGGCTATGGCTAATGTAAGTGCCACTTAAAGCTGGTACTGCCTGCAAAAGGTGCGAAAGAAGAGGAGTTGGGACAAATGGATTTGAGTTACTTAAATGAGGATGGATTTTAAGCAAAAGAGACTGAGTAACTTTAATTGAAAATTTTGGTTTTCTGAATCAGAAAAAAAAACCTGCAACTTATGAGCTGAATTTCATGTAGATATTAAAAATTTGAATATTGAAAAATTTAGATATTGATATTGGAGAGAAAGACTTTATGTAGTCTAGACCTCACATTCAATTTGAAAGATAAATAAAACTGTAGAAGCTCACTTCACAGGAGGTTGAAGCCAGTCTTTGCTCCTGATTTTCATCCTTGTCTAACATCCAAGGGACAATTTCCAGACACCTTGAGTGATCCAGAGCATTTACAGAAGAAAGCATCCTGCCAGCACCTTTCCTTTGGATTAGTTGGATCCTGCTCTGGCACAGCCAAGCTTTTCAAACAGTCAAAACCACAGTCTCTAACTATTGTGTTCCGTCCTTAATCCTCATCTACTTGGATGCGTGTCCATCTGCACTCCACGGGCATCAGAGTACCTGAGAGGTGTACAGTCCCCCCCGGCACACTGGAGTTAGCTTGTGCAGAGGCAGCCTAACCTGGTCATTTAGCGAAGGAACACTAGAATCGAATCCTGCCTGGGGTCAGATCCTGAGTCTATGACAAGTTCAGACAAGTTCCTTAAGTTCAACCTCAGACAAGTTCCTTAAGTTCAACGTGCATCAATTTCCCCTTTGGTTTGTGTAGGGGTAATTAAAGAATTTCTCTCATGAGCTGACAAAAATCTCAGGCCAACCTGTATGCATACAGGAGACGCTATGGAGTAAATTCTCCGCCCACTCAGACATCCAGGTTTCGGCTAGGTAGCCACAGGGTGGAGGTGTTGCTCTGGCTCGCGTCATTCCATCCTCCCTTCCACGTCTGAATATTCTTTAGAAAAGAAGGCTTAGTGCCAAAGAACAAATTCCTCTTTGAGATCAACCTAACCAAGGGCTCTCAGCTGGGAAAGGAGGCCAAAGGCATACAATCTATTTAAACCCGAGACACAAATAGGCCAAGTCGCCCCTGTCGCTGACTCAGCAACTGCTCACGCAGCGTCCATGAGATTAAAGCCAGGAGACCTCCGCAGCTGGAGTCCCTGCACTGACTCTGGGGCAAATCAGGTAGAGGATACAGCACACAGTCTCTTCATTTGTAAAACAGGTCTCAAAGTGCTTCTCCTCTCAAAAAGTACTCATGAGAATCAAATGAGCCCACACTAAATTGCTTTGGCAATGGTAAATCACAGTGTGAGTCCAGGTATTATCATTTGCGGAATTTGAATTACATTATACACCATTAGTTCTGAAAATGTCATATATAGCCTCAGACCCTGGCTAAGAATCAGATATTACTCCAAACATTCTGATGGGTTCAAAAACAGGGAAATACGCCATTTTAAAAGGTCCTGCACATTTTCTTTACTACTTAACAGTGGAGACTTTAAGTCAGGAAGAGGTTTTGCTTGGGGGAAAAGATTCTTGCATGTGTGCACACACACACACACAAACAAAACAAAGCAAAACAAAACAAAACATATAGGACTGGACCAGAAAAGAAAAACAAACACTCTTTTTTCCCAACTTGTACATAAACCTTGCCAAAGAGTTCTCATCATTGCAACAATTCCTTTCTCTTCCTTTTAGATAAATGTGAGTTTGTTTCCTATTTGAGAGTGGTACAATAAAAAGAAATCATGAGCAGAAAAATCCCGGATAACCTTCCTGAACACACAAGTTAGCATCTCAGGGAGCTCTCAAGAAGATTTAAAAAGTTAGAAAACTAATTGTTGACAATTAGACCAGCAGGTCTCCAGTTATCACAAAGTTGGTATTAAATATGAAATGTGTTCATAGTTCATATTTTGAGAGCTGGATATTTGAGTGATATGCGAACTTTTTAAATAGAAAAGACACTACAGGCATCACAACCAGCTGGTTTGGAGCAAGTAATTCAGATGTTGGTAACAGCTTTAAAATTAAAATCCAACTTTTTATGGGGAATAGGCAATTAAGAAAAAACATCCCTACCTGGCAGAGCACAGCTAAAATGACTCCTCTTTCCTCATACACCAGGAAATGCTTCTGACTCATTCAAAATTCAACATATATTTTCTTTATCACTCCTGATGTCAAAACTGTCTGTAATCATTGAAGTCCCACCAATTTTCACCACAAATACCCTATTAACTGCTCAAATCTTTTGTTATTGACTTAGTTAAACATGCGAAGTTTCAGAGTAAGGAATGAAAGGAAGAGATATAAAAGCTCCGTTTGGGAGTAAGACAAACCCAAGTTCATACTCGGCCTCGGTAACCCATTTTCTCTTTGTCCTGAAAGGGAAATTAATGGAAATTAAGATGCTCATCATTAAAGTGAGAATGGCCACATCACTGTCGTTCAGATGATTCTTTGTTTTGTATTTAGTGCAGGGTCTCCAGGGTCTCCAGGGTCTCACTACCCAGATTGGACTTGTGATTCTCTTACTTTCAGCTTTCCAAGTGCTAAGATTACAGGTGTGAGCCCCTACGCCCAGTCTCAATCACCATCTCAGTGAGCCCTGTGGGTGAGACTGGCACAGCAGCCTGGGATCAAATCTCCGACCCCTGAGCCTGCCTAAGCAGGTGCTTTAACCCGCTGAGCTATCTGGCAGGACCTCAGGTCGTCCAACTGATCCTATCTAAAACCATTTTGAGAAGCACTTGGCCTTAACTCACTGAATATCACCCCTTTTCCTTATACTTAGACTGAGCACATTTGCTTTCTACCTGTTGTCCTATTTTTTCTATCTGAAGTCTAGTACAATAATTAAAGTCTATTATTTCACCAATCTTAAACATGTTGCTTATGATCCATTTAAGAGAGAACAAAATTAAACTTTAAAAACTAAGAAAACTATGTAAATCCAACACTGAATCACAAGGATTGTCACTGATTTTTCTGTTAGTTTCCTTGTTATTTTCTTTCCTTTTCAATTTCCTGTAAGTAATATACATTATTTTCTAGCCCTGCTCTTTCAACTGAGACAGCAAGGGTGACCAGACTTGACCAATCTACAGCCAGAGTGGCATCCAGGGCTGACGAGAGACCAGGGCTGGTATGGGCCATGGAGCAGAGCAAGGGACGCGACCAGGACCCAGGAGTGAGCAAGCTTTGCCTCTGGGCTGAGGAGGCCGTCAGTGAGATGAGCATGTTGGTTATGGAAAGGGGGAAGATGCACACGAGTGCAGCAAAGAGAAAAGCACTCATAACTTTCACTTTGGAGGGAAGAGAACTCAATTAGACCTAGAAATGTTGCTATGAGCACTTCTCATGCAATTTACACAATACTTTCATTATTGCAACATATATATATGTATATACATATATTATCCCATGCACATTGGATCTGTACATTTTTCTAAATCTTAAGTTTGTATTGATGCGTCTAATTCCAATGAAATATATATATGTATATATATATATATATACACATATAGAGATGTTAGTAACATATATATTGTAGTATGTGCATTAATACATACTTAAGTGCATATACATATACACATATGTTATGTGAATGTGTATAAATTCACTTATTTACTGATTGTGACTACTAAGATCTGAACAATGAACTTTTACAGCAGCAAGTATGCTAACTAGCCAGTGTTTGGCTTTGAAATATTATTCTTAATTAAACATGTCATGAAGATGGCTAACACTGCCAGTTGCAGCAAGAAGGTAGGAACATTTTACTGTGCTAAAAGTACAGGAATAATCAAAATGAGTAGTACTGGTTAAAAAGTGGGAGAGCGTTCTTTGAAGAACTCTCTCTGGATAAAGATTAGGTAACTTCAATATAAAAATCCACATAAGGGAAATCTGAAACCTTTATAAAGGAGTTCATAAGATTATGTAGAAGTAAATAAAAAACCGAGAAAAACTCCTTTAATGTGCCACCAACAAACAGAAAAGGAATGGTGAAATTAGAACATCTCTATTTATATTTATTATCTTAATGAATATTTATCTTTGCAACATTCAATAGTGATTAACTAAGTTATAATAATAATTGATTCACAAAAAATCACAAATGGATGCTAAACCTATGAGTAAATGTTTGGGAAAGAATAAGATAATTATATCTTCTCAAAGTATTATCCCACAAGATGCTTATAATTACACTCTTCCACATGAACTTCCTTCTAGCAGGAGGTTAGATGTCAAGGCTGAAGGCCTCTCTCTCTCTCTCTCTCTCTCTCTCTCTCTCTCTCTCACACACACACACACACACACACACACACCAAGTGGGTGTGAAAAGGCATATGACTCACACATGAGACACCTTGGAAGGGGCAGGTAAGCTTCCTGACTCTGATCCACTGCCTGTACCAATTACCTCAGTAGACAGCTCTTTATACAGAGAAATGCCATGAACCTTGTTAGACTAGAAAGAGCTATACATAGATGGTGACATCTTCATGACATCATAGTATCTGTTGCCAGATGACCCACAGCCTAGGGAATGTTAGAAGCATACATTGACCAACTTTCAAGGGCTTCCCACGCTTGAGGTAAAAGTTGCCTGACTGCTGTTGATAACGTTAATTTGTGGGGATTGGGGGATGAGGACAGAAAGACAGAGATTTGAAGCCCTGTACAAGGACTGATGAAAAAGAACTGCCAAGTTGGAGGTGTTTGAAACAGGGAGGAGTGTGGCCAGGAAGACACAACAGTATGTGGAATCCTGTAGTAGGTGGCAATAAGAAATAAGTTCATATGATTTTTAAAGCCTCCTTTCCATTTCTGGATCACATGCCTAATGTTGCCAGACACTGCTCAGGGATGAATTGATCATAAGAAGCATTATAACAAATAAAATGTTTTAACCCAAGTGCAACAGAGGAATGGCCACAAAAGCTGAGCAGGTAATTGATTGGCATCCCTATTATTCTGATCATCGGATACTGGGTTTATTATATTCCCACCTAATTACTACCTTTCCAGTCCTCTGTTTCTGCCATGGTTTAGAACCTCCCAGTTTCTCTCCTAGAACATGTAGATAGCTTTTTAATTGGCTCTCTTCTTGGGTTTTCTCTCCAGGCACACATTCAATGCTGAAGTTGTATTGAACTATCTAAAATGGAAATGTGACCACATCACGCTTTTTGTGAATGTCACCCTCAAGACTTCCCATAGTCACAGTTAGACACCCATGAAAGTTCCTCCATAAACTGGGCTTTCCCAACCAAATGCCCACATAGTGAACTTTAAACATGGCAGAATTTCTAGCATGTTACACTCATTAATCAGAGCCAGATATTAAGCAGACAATGCTCAATTGCTGTTACTTGAATGAATAAGTGACTAATTGACAACTAAGATATGGTTACCATCGATGTGCCATTAGATATCCTTTCTCACCACTCAGATGGTAGATAGATAGATAGGTAGATAGGTAAGTAGATACATAGATAGATAGATAGATAGATAGATAGATAGATAGATAGATAGATGGATGGATGGATGGATGGATGGATGGATGGATGGATGGATGGATGGATGGATGGATGGATGGATGGATGGTTGGATGGTTGGATGGATGGATGGATAGATAGATAGATAGATAGATAGATAGATAGATAGATAGATAGATAGATAGATAGATAGATAGACAGTTTTTTAATCAACAAGATTATGCTAGGATTGTGCTATGGGTTTCCCAGGCTGACCTTCAGCATCTGGGCTCAAACAATCCTCCTGTCTCAACTTCCCAAGCACAATAGCTGAAACTACATACATGTGCACACACACATACACACACACACACACACACACACACACACACACACACCCCATTGTATCTGGTGTAAATATTCCAGAGATATCTTGGGTCATGTTTATTGGCAGCAGACTTGAAAGAACAAAGCATTTCCTTTGTCCAAATGCATCACCACTGCAATCAGCTTTCGCACGGTGGAGAACAAAGGCCTATTCTGCTGAGGCATAAGTTTCCATGCAGGTGTTGCTCCTAGAGAAGCTTCAATAATAGAAAAATCCTTGGGGCTAAGCCTGTTATTCAAGTTTCCTTTGTTCATATCTATATTAGGACAGAGATAAATACACTTTTTACCCACATAAACATAAGTCCCAGGGAGAAAACATCCACCTCAATTAACTTCAAACCCTAGCTACTGAAAGACTCCACAGAAGCTCACTGCTGTAGTCTGCCTTCTCCTCCATACATCTTACAGACAGTAAGATTTATTTTCCCAAAACACCAATCTCCCTACCTACTCTCACCTCTTGCTTTAATATTCTCATGCTCCGTTACCATGTCAGCATTTTCATAGAATCATAATTCCATAGAACAAGAACCTTTGATTCTCAGCCTGCTTAGGAAAGGAGAAGAAAAAGTCTAGGAAAACAAGGTAATCTGTCAGAATAAAAGTCACTAGAGACAGAGTGGTCAGAGAAAGGGAATATTTAACTCCTACTATCATGATTTTATTAATTTTCCTTAGGACATTTAGATATTTATGCACAGAAACTCTTTGAAAATTATATATGCTATCTGCCCTTGTTTAACAATATCAATGACATCAACATTTGTGCCCCTGCACAAATGACTCTTTCTCCTCTCCTGGTAATAAAAATCTCATGTTCTTGGCTATTCAGATTCTCTGGATGTTGGAATTTGTTTTGAAACCCATCTTTCTGAATGCATTGAAAGCCATTATATTCTCATATAATAGGGAGGGAATTCAGTAACACAGCCAGGGTCGATCACCTAATAATGGCCAAGATTCCATAGACATGAAAGGTATTTGTTATTTTGGCCTCATAATATGGCCTAATGCCCTATCTTGGATAACTATTGATTTTTCAACAATAGAACAGTCCCAATGAAACTTTCAGGGTTACATTTTCTCTGTTACATCCAACAAAGAACAAAAATAGTTCTCATCTGTAAAAGTCTCAACCGCAGAAGTGTTTTCTATTGTAAGAAAGACAGGAGTCCACTGGCTTATGTGTTTCTGGTTCAGATTCTGCATACACCCCTATCTCTACTCCTCTAAACACACACACACACACACACACACACACACACACGCACAAAGAATTTAAACAGCAATGCCAGTGAAGATATTTTTAGCAGCTGACAAGAAGCAGTAGCCTTTAAAATTGAGTGCTTTGACTAGAAATGGTGTCCTGAAGTGTGTCATGTAAAACCAGAGGTATGCAGCAATAGAACAATATAGAATGGTAGCTGGGAATAAATCCACACAACTTGCCAACCAAGCTTTCCATAGTTCTACATTCTAAGGTCAGAATGTAGAAAGGGTAGCCACTTATAGCTTTGGGAAGGATTAAATATGCACATACTGAAGAGCAAAAATGGAGCGAGAGAGAGAGAGAGAGAGAGAGAGAGAGAGAGAGAGAGAGAGAGAGAGAGAGAAAGCTCAACTTGGATTAAATGCTTAAATATATTACTGTACTTGAAATAAAATATCACAATTTTCAAATAACAGAGAAAAGTGTCCTGACATGGTCATAGACAAAAATTTCTTGAATATTACACCAAGGATACAAACAACAAAAATAAAATGAAACAAATAAGATTACATCAAACTCAGATACCGTGTAGTAAAAGACAATGTATGGAATTGGACAAAACAATTGCAAACCATATATCTAATAAGCAGTTCATATCCAAAATGTGTCAAGCAACACTGACGCTCCATCTCATCCCAGAAAGAATAACTGTCATCAATAAATCAACCAATAACAAATGCTGCTGAGGCTGTGGGGATAAGGAATCTTTTCCATTGTCAATGAGAGTGTAGATTGGTGCAGCCACTGTGGGAATTAGTGTGGAGTTTCCTCACAGATCTAGGATCACAGATCCCATTTGGTTCTGCTGTTCCACTTCTGAATATCTTCCCAGAAGAATTAAAGAGATCATACCACAATGACAGATGTGCGCACAGGTGTATAACTGCCCAGCTTGTCCTAGCTAAATTTTGGACACAAGACAAATGCCTATCAGCTGAGGAATGGATAAAAAGATGTGTTTTTTAAATGTATAATGGGGATAAGGATAAACTACAAAAAGGATAAGCTAGAATCCTTTATAGGGAAATGGGTGCAACTCAAGACCATACTCACAAGGGGAACAAATCAGATGTGTACATGTAAAGGTCATACAGTCCCGCTAGTGTGAGAAACTGAAAAAGTCAATACCATCCAAAATGTATAGCATATTTTGTGAATATAAAAGAAACTGTTCAAAAGAAAAGACAAACTGTGAGGGGGAAAGAGAAGGGAGAAAAGGAAAATATATTTATGCATTAGATAGTTAAGATAGTTACACAGTTAGTTTCTCTTAGTTTGTTGAAAAGAAGGGTTTGTGCTAATGTTGTTTAAACTAGATATGCCTAACTCTTATACTCTGAATAACTACCATGAACACAATAAGCAATGAATTAGTCATTGTTACTCTCCTATAACCTATTTGGAAACTCCATTTTATTGATAATATTTTTCTTTTCCAGGTACCTAAATCCTAGGTACCTAAAGAAAGTGAAATTTATATTTTGTAGAGTTCTGAGGGGGGTTGTATTTTTTTAAGGAAAGGATCTACAGGGAATTCAGGGTCTCACTACTAGATCAGACTCATAGTGATCTGTCTCTTTACAGCCTCCCAAGAGCTGGGATTACAGGCTCGCGGCACCATGCTCAGTCTCAATTGCCATCTCAGTGCACCCTGGGGACAGGCCCAGCATGGCAGGCCTGGGGATCAAACCCCTGGCCTCAGCACCTGCTTGCAGGAGCTTTAATCAGCTGAGTTATTTGGCTGGCCGTTTTGCAGAGTTCTTTACACTCTTACTCACTATAGAGATATGCGCAATAGCCAAGATTAGGAAATCACCTAAATGTTCATTAGTAGATAGGTAGTGTGTGTGTGTGTGTGTGTGTGTGTGTGTGTGTGTGTGTGTGTGTGTGTGTGTGCTTGGTCATGTGTATGTGTGTGATATGGACACAAACATTATTTAGCCCTGAGAAATGAAGGAAGTCCTACCACTCTGGCAACAGGAATGTTGAGCACAGAAAGAACTTTACTGCATGATGTCACTTGTATATGGGATCTAAAAGGCAGACACAGAAAATCAGAGAGGAGAGAGGCGGCTCCTGTGGGACGTAGTGAAGGGGAGCAGAGAGAAGCTGATCGAGGCACACAGCTTCAGCTTTGTCAGCAAACAGCAACCGAACACTGCTGACCGCACAATGAGGTACCTGAAGCCTGACAAAGACTTAGATATTCTTATTGCATGTATTTCTAAAAATGGTAAAAGTAAATTTTAACTCTGTTACTGATGGCAAATAATGAGATGCGGTACATTATGAAGTAAGTAGCAAAACATCTAATTGTATATCTTAAATGCATAGTTTATTTCTTTTTGAAAGAGGGTGGAAAACTGAACTGTGATTGGATTTAATTTAAAAGAAGAGAGAATTATTAAAAAAAGAAATTTTGTTGTAAAATAAAGTTAATTTTCAGTTGCTGCTCTATCCCACAACTCTCCAAGAATAATCATCTGATTTTAAAAATCTTTAACCCTTCCCAGGGACAATTTCACAGCTTGAGGAAAGCTTTTATAGATAAGACAATTGCAACTTCCAAGTTAGGTGCAGTTTGAAACAGCTACTGCACCATGTCTCTTTCATAGAGAAAGAGGCAATAAAATCAGTGACTTGAGAATCATGTGCAAATATCGAATGGCAACTGTCATTAGACAGATGATGTTTTCAGAATTAGGAGGCAGAACTGTAACAATCTGTAACCAAACAACAAAGTAAGTAAACAAATATACAAAAACACGTGCACTGCCTTGCAGGAGCTCCCAGCACCCGCCAGTGCTCAGAGCAGGAGACTATTACAGCGGGAGTTAGAGGCTGCGCTCCCGAGTTACCAGGGCCACGCCCCCACCTTATTCAGTGATGCTTACGTTTGCATGATGTGAGAAGCTGCTGTCACACAATTCAATCCACTTCTACCTTAAATAAATATTACTGAAGTGCATGACTCAGTAGTAAAGAGCTCTTCCTGCTACATCCATGAAGGCCCTGTTTTGTGACTTTCCAAATGGACTCTTGCCCTATCTTTCTTGGTTAAACTGCTACTGTTTTCCATATGAAAACATAAAAATATCAAATGGAGGGGAGAGTCATCCTGAGAAGTACATGCAGTGTCTTGCACAGTGGCTGGGAAATTTGGGATCTTGGATGTGTCCTTTTAACCAGTGTAACATAGTTTTCACATTTATGGTAAACTCTTCTCCGCCTAATCTGAGTGGTGGAAGGAGTGATTCTTAAACATTTAGTCTCAGAAACCCTTTATATTCTTAGTTATAACTACTGATAATCCTAAGCAGTTCTCTGTGGATATTAATATTAGATATCAAAAATTGAAAAATAAATATTTGCTCATTTATTCATTTATAAATATGAATAAACAATTTGATGAGAATAATTTTTTTTCAAAACATGGATAAGAAAAGAGAAATGTTACATGATCAAAACATCCTATTAGGGCCTGGTTTAGTCAGAAAATCATGCAAATCTTACCTCTGGTTTTATGTTCAACTTGTAGCAGTACACTTCTTTGTTTGAAATACTTTACGAAAACTTGACTTCATCAACATATACTTAGAAACACTGGGGAATTTTCAGAGCCTTTTCTCATAATTACAAACATTTTGGTTTATTATACGCCAAAGCAGGAAAGCTAGTAAGATCTTCAATGTTAGTTTCATTTTAATATCTGAAGCCACAAGAATTAACTGTTCATAATCTGGCACAATAAGAAATCTATTTTTCTGTCCTAAACTTTACACCTTTTGCTTCTTATCTATAATGTGGATCTTCTATTCACACATCTTTCTGTGGTATCGATCAATTAGCAAATTGTGTTGTTCCACTGAATTACACATGTCCCAGAATGCTGATACATTTCACTATGTACATTTCAAAGTTGAATTTGCAAATATTCTGTAAATCTCATTAAGGAAACCTCTAAATATTGAAGTGCTGCTGCAGACATAGTTGTACATGCAGATCACACAAATTTCAATATGTATCTGAAAACCTGAATTTTATCCTTGGAAAGATTGGAATTATTATTTTGTGCTGGACATAATCAACACATTTCATTCATTTTGGAGAAGATATCGTCCCAAAACCTAATAAGGAGCCAGTGTTTGACAAATAATAACACAGTTCTGTGAGAAAAGAGGCTAATCAAGTCAGTTCTGCATCAGAGTAAATTATGAAGCAGGAGCGCGATGCCCTCATTCCCAAAATGTGTGTCGAAGTACCCATCAGGAGCCGCCCACGAGCCACGGGAGTCCGTCAGACCTCCTAAGCATTTCAAAGGAGACTGAGCATCCTGCGCCGGTTACCAGGTGAGCCACTTTCTGGAAGCGGCTTCATCAGCTGTTCACACCTTTTTTTCTCAAAACAGATGTTATTTGTGAAGCTCAGTTCTTTGCATCTTATGAGACACAGAACAAGCCACTACACAAAAGTCAAAATGCAACAGAGAACAAAGTGACATCCAGTCTAGGCTAGGAAATTGATCAATATGTGTAGGTGGGACTTAACCCAGTGCCTAAAGCAAACAAGCTACCCCACTCCTGAGATGAAAGTTCCTCTGGTTCAAGTTTACTATCAGTTGCTAAGCAACCCAGTGTCATGTGTTACTAACTTCACAAAAGTGTAAATAAGGATATATATATATATATATATATATATATATATATATATATGTATGTATACACAAAGTTATAATAGATATATAGCTACTTTCTCTTAGTTCACTGAGAATAAAAGTTTGCACTAATATTGTTTAGAGAAGATATCATATCTGCATCTTGTCCTCTGAATAGCTACTGTGAAGACAACAATATGCAATGTATTAATTACTGTAACTGTCCTACTAACCTGTTTTGAAGCTATTTAGTTACTATTTTATCTTTTGTTCTCATTAAAATGAATAAAAATTATTTTAAAAAATTTAAAAAAACATGAACCAATATAGTGGTCAGCTGTCAACTGCATATTCTATGAGAAATTGACTTCTATTTGTTATATTCTATGTTTTTCATTACAATATATTATTAATTTATTTGAGACTAACTACTTAACAGACAGAAATGGTGGGCATATCAGTCAGTGTTTCTTAGCAAAATAGCTTTAATGCCACATATATAAATACTTAAAGATTTACAAGATAGACTTACAATGGCCACCTACAGCATCAGGTATGGAAAAGAGCAGAAAGGCTATCTCTATCCCTGAGATATGAAAGAGCCACTCAGAAGAGTGGATCTCACTGTCATGTCCTGCATGAGTCCATATCAGGGGACCAAGGATCTGAGATGAAAGATTGAAGGGTAGTGCTGGAGGCCACAAGAGATATCCAAGTGAAGGCGGAGATTAGAGCTCTCTGAAGAAATGAAAGGTAGGCCTTTCTTCTGTTTCCCTTTTAATTCAACCAGGAAACAGTTTGTTGATAGCACTCGCACCTAAGGAGGGTCTCTGTCTTTAGTAAATCCCTTCACCCACACCCAGAACGCTGCTGATCAGCTTAACTGGGCGTTTCTTACTCAAGTTGGCACATTCAGCTAACTACTCTCAACAGTGGGTGAGATTGCTTTATTTTCTTCTTTTTATTTTGTTCAGGGATCACTATTGAAGAAAAAGTTCATAGAGACATGGAGGAAATGTAGGAATGTATATTGTCATGAGTTGTATCAAGATGTCCCCTCAAAGCATTCTTCAGTGAAGCTTTTTGGGGTTCATTGAATCCAGGGTGTGTGATAAGAAATGAGATTTAGCATAGTTCTACGTGTAGAAAATGGAAGTCCAACCCTTGAATGGGTGGCACGTATCAATGGACTTATAGCCTGAACAGAATAAAAGGGATAGATGGAAGGCCAGCTCCCTGCTCGCTGCCTCCTGCCTATTCTTCAAGGCACAGTGCCCCTCTGTTGTGCCAGCCTGCCAGGGAACTAGCTGATTGTGGATTGAAACCTTTACAAACTATGAGCCAAAATAATCCTCCCCTCATTAAACTTTGTGGGTTGTAGGTATTTTGTCCCAGCAACATACATTTTTTATAAACTATCTCATCACACAGAAAATTAAACAGCTATCTATCCTACAATTGAAATATTTAGGAAATAACATTTTTTTTTACCACTTCACCAAAGGTAGTCTTTTTTTCCACTAAGAAAAAGCTACACTAAGGGCTGGAAAAGTTGGCTGCTGCTGTTTTGATTTGTGCTTTTAAGTGGCTTGCTTCCATTGTACCAGTAAATGCCAACACAGTGAAAAAGGCAAATAATTGCTTAGTGTTGCTGCAGAAATAGTTTTGACCCCACATCACCATTGAATATGGGATCTTTTTACCATATTTTGAAAATTCAGTGATCTTTTTCTAATGCTTTGAAAACCACTGGGATAAAGGAAGATCAGACGCAATCCATGCAACGTTTTCTGGACTGCAAATTGCTGGACAAAGCCTGCTCACTTACGCCTTGCTAGTCTGTTTTCTTTTTGTGTGAGTCCCCACATTAGAAACCAAAATGTTTCAGTGCTGCTTCATGAGACTTCCCTTTGTTGTTGGTTCTTCTGAGAAAAAAATCAGCTGCTCTTGAACTTTAGCCGCAGGCAGCTTGCAAGCTACCAACAGTGGCCCTGATTTTCTTTGTGCTCTCAGACTTCTGTAGATGGATCTAGTGAAAGAGGTAGCAATGTTAATGCTAAATAACAAAATATATCAATTAATATAAGCAAAAAAAGAGAAAAAAAGAAAACAGGTAGACAGCTCAGAGCTCTGGCAAGCCGGAAGCTGGTGTGCAGGGGCAAGGCGGCCATAGCAGTGCCAGATCGCTGCTCTAGGAATGTCCCTGCGGCCTCTGGAAGTTCCTGATCCCAGCCAATAATTACTGCCTCCAGGGCAGCTGCCACAGCTGGCCTCCCACGGGCTGCACCTTTGGGTCATCCTCCCAAGTCCAATTTCCTGGGTGATTAACTGTGCTGCCGTCACAGACAGGGGGCAGTGGGAGCGTCTTTCCCCTTGCAGTGCTCACTCTAATCCAGTTAGGTCTCTAACCGGGATAGAAAGGGTGTTTGATGCCGAGCCACTACACAGACAAATCGTAATACTGTTGACTCCTTCAGAGAACAACACCCAAACGTGTACTTCCTCACCAATTACAATTTTTTAAAAAGTTTAACTCCCAACGAGGACTTCATTTCACATTTTTCACTGTGCTTTGCCCCCTTGATTGTTCTACTTCCCCACAAGTTTGGCACAGCCTGACAAAACTGTTGGCTCCTAGAATTTAGTTCTTTGTGATTTTTATCATAATGTTCTTGTAACCACTACCTCAGCACCTTCTATTAAATCCCCCAGAGGGGAACATTAGGAGAGACAAGAAAACATTCGTTCAATTATATAATTACAATTTATGGGCTTCATTAATGCCCGAAGGGAGGAGACAGAGGCAGATCCTACAGTGCTCAGCTGTGTAACTAACTGTCATCCTGACATGGATATGCATGGCTTTTCTAGGACTTCTTACTTTTATGTTCTTACAGTTCTTCATCAGAAACATCATACACGTACATGACTCAAACCTTCAAAGGTCTAAGTACTTGAGGTCCTGATACTACTGGTTGAAGTTGTTTACTATTAACTCCTAACCCCACTAGTGCCTGGAGTGTTCTGTGTCCCAATAGATTCCCTGTATGTCATTCGCTGTTTTCATCATTCCCAACAGGTAGTGACAATGACATTTTCCCAAAAGGGCTAAACTCAGACTCACCCTTGCTAATACCATAATCCTCATATCTGCTCATTCTTTTAGTGTTAATAAAAGAATGACATGATCAGGTGGGAATCCAGGCACCCACTAAAATGCAATTATCACTTGTTCTTCTGCCATTCTAAAGCCTATAAATCACAAAAGGAAAAAAAGAAGCAAGAATGAAAACCAAAAAGTATATATGGCTAACTAGATGGGATTTTGTCAGATACCTACATCAACATTCTTAGCTATAAGACAATTAGCTCCATATATTATTGTTTCAGAACGTAAAATGCATCCAGAAAGATGTAAAATATTATCATAACTGTTCTCAAAATCCATTCCTCTCTGGAACATACACAATAGTTCCTTAAGATGATGGGCTGGAGCGAGCCAAATAGCTCAGCGGGTTACAGTGCCTGTAAGCAGGTGCAGGTTCAGGGGCCAGAGCTTCAATCCCAGGCCCTGCCAAGCCAGCCCCACCCCCGGGCATACCAAGATGGCAATTGAGACTGGGCATGGTGGCCTGTGCCTGTAATCCCAGCTCTTGGGAGGTGGTAAACAGGCAGATCATTGAGCCAGATCTAGTAGTGAGACTCTGAATATCCTGTAGACCCTTCCCTAAAATACAAAAAAAAAAAAAAAAAGATGATGAGCTGCATAGCACCTTCACTCATTGACCTTTTGTGAAAAAAAGAACTATGCAGTGTACTACCTGCCATAACTACATATCCACAGTGGGTCATTGATAAAGAAATTAAATTTATTTTTCAAAGTTTTGAGGCTCAAAACCTAAGAGGAAGCCATGTAGATTTGGTAGCTGGTGAAGGCAGGGCCCTGCTTACACATGAAACTTTCTTGCTGCTCTTTCACGTGCAGAAGGGCAAGAGGGATGGCCGTTGAGTACTCACATGGTAGAAGAGGTAGGAGGGTCAGGGAGATCTCTGAGGCCCCTTTTATAAGGTCAGATCCATCCCTGTGACTAAATTACTGCCTAAACTCTTAATGCTACTCTTAATGTTGCTGGTAACTAAGTTTTAATATGTGAATTGTGATTGAGACATTGATCATGGGTAGGACATCATGATGGTATAACAAAGCCTCAGAAATGTTCTTGAGTACTGATGAAAGTATGAGATGTAGGGAAAACAAACCAAAGAAGGGTATTCCACTGAGCACCAGCGCCTCCATGATCAAAGTCAGATACAGTCAGCCTACTTAGCATCTGACTGGTCCTGGAAGAATACTGTGAGCTCCCTAGCACTTGGACTTAGTTGCTGCTGATGGAAGAGTTACTTTTATGAGATAAATTTGAGAGCACTGACACTCCCTCTATTTCCTGCCATTAAAACCATTTAGTTGGATCCACTGGGAAACCATTTTGGTAGGTGGACAATAGATCAGACCAATTATCCGTTCTGTCTGGATAGATGAACAAATTATCTAGCAGATGGGTTTTCTTTCTGTTGATTTTCTGGTTTCCTTTTCATTCGGGTTAGCATTCATATGGGACCTAAGTATTTTACATTTTAAGAAAGTTGATTCATGTGTCTTCTGACCAGATAATTGACCACCAACAGTAAACTACTGTAGATTGATACTTTGGTCCATGTTTTCCTTGAAAGAATTAACACTGAGATGCACTTCCAGTGTTCTAGTGAGTGGTAGTCTTCCTCACTATGCTTTCACTGAGTGAGGCTGGCATAGCCTTGTAGGCACTGCAGCGTATACCAAGTCTGCTTCACAAGGCCCACAGTGAATTGGAGGGAGACACACTGCAAGCCACAGAAGGACACAAGGAGTGGAAAGGAACCTGCGTGATTTATTGTAAAATCAGAACTGCATGAGTTCTCAGCTCTGCAAATGCACCTCCAGATGGTAACAGGGAGATGCTAGGCCTGGCAGTGCTACACCACGATGAATCACATGAGAACCTATGTATCACCCATCATCAAACATCCAGTCAAGAGGATACACATGTACTTCATAAGGTAGCAAATGATGAATGCTTGACATTTGGCCAGCAGTACATTCTCTAGATTCTCTTCTGCTGTAAATGTAGCTGTGGCCAATTGGTAAATGGATAAATATGGCTGTGTTCTGAAAAGACTTGTTTATATATAAATTTAAATGCGAGGAATACTTCTGCTTTTGTATTTCTTGAATTCTTTGAAAGAGCTGACAGGCCAGACAGGCCAGGTTATCATGGGGAATGTAACTTGCCTGAATCTATTCTGCACTCTAACAAGGCCCAACAAGAAGTCAAAAACTAAGAACAGTTGCTTGTATGAAAGGCCATAGACTCATTTCCAATACCCTCATATATTTTTGGTGTGATTCAACCTTGAAAGTTTTACCTGATGCTACAGACAGCAGCTAAGCCTGCAGTGGGCATTTGGAGCCCTGCTAGTTATCCAGGTCTATGGACGTGAATCCATGGGCCACCTCTCTGCATCTCAATGGCAAGAGTGGGCTGACCTGCTGTAGTCACCTCTTGAAAGCTGGTGATCTGGTAGGCCATTCAGCAAACTGGTGAGGAGGTCACTTCTGCATTTATTATGTCAGATTACCAAAATCCATGAGGTCTACCAAGAGCAGCTGTTTTTCTTTTGTAGTGGTAAGGGATCAAAAGAGAAATTAAAAAGAAGAAAGAGGGCCAGGGAGATAGCTCAGAAGAATAAGCACTTGCCTGGCAAGCACAAGGTTCTGAGTTCAATCCCTGGTACTGCAAAAAATAAATAAATAAATAAACAAATACATACATATATTTTACATTATGCTCTACATGGACATTTAGGAATATAACAAAAGCAAACTAAATCACTATCTCAGGCAGATATCTGCTTCCCATAAATACTGAAAAATTTTCAATATTGGTGAACATATGGAAATATCAGCATCTGCCAGTGGAGAAATGAATGAAGAAAATATAACTTCCATGAAATATTATTTATCTTTAAAAAGAAAAGAAAGGGAAGAAATCCTGTCTTCTTAAAAATATGCATGAAGCTGGACATTATGTTAAAAAATATAAAACAAAAGAGTACAGAAGACAGATACTGCGTGAAGTTTTATAAATCTAAAAAGGTCTAACTCATAGAAACCAAAGTAAAACAGTACTTATTGGGGCTGGGGTGATGGCTCAGTGGAATAAGCACTTCCCTGGCAAGTGCAAGGGCCTGAGTTCAGTCCCCAAGCAAGAGGCACAAACTTCCAGTTATCAGTAAGTTCTGGAGACTAATTAATGTAGAGAAGGGCGATCATAGTTAATAATAAAGTACCGCTTACTTGAAAGTTGCTAACAGACTACATCAGTGTTCTTAACACTCACACAAATCAAAGGAAATTAATGTTCTGAGCACTTGAAATTGCAATTAGCAGTGATTGCTGTAATCATTTAATGATACATACCACTATGATATTCTTTCCTTTTTCTTATCCTTTAATTTTATTTTGTATTATCATATCTTTGTTGTATGAAGGCTTATTTTTTAAATCATTCAGTTTATCCCCTTAGAAATTCTCATCTTAGTTCCTGTATTAGATGACCTTTTCCATCCCAAGTTATAAAAATAATGTGATATGTTTATGACCCCAAGTGATCTTCTATTTATTTTCACACGTAGCTTTTTGATATTTCCAATACTATTTAGTGGGCAGTGTGAAGAAAAGCTATATCCTTATGGCTTTCCAAATGACAGCCTAGGTACTTAGAGGTCACCATTGCCACCCAGATTTAAAATGACACATTTATGTCATCTGATCACACACTCATACAGACACATTTATACTTTGTTTCCTTCTTTCAAGTTCTTATTGTTTAAAATAACTCAATTTTTGATCCATTAAAAAATTGAGTGGGTAGATTTCATGCAGCTTAAATAGCCCTTTAGTCCACAGGAAACACTAGAAATGGGAAATTAAAGGCCTTTGATTGATTTTAGTCTTGTTCTTAACAGTAACACTTTCCCTGTAGCTCAAATGCAGGACACATGGATTTTGGATATGTGGCCTCAAGATGTTGCTTTTGCAGGGCTGGGTCTCATACCTAGGGCTTCAAGTATGCTAAGATCATACTCATTCCCAGCCCAACAAAGAGCTTAGTAGACTTGGCTGATAGGATGGACTCATCCAGACTTTTCTGTTTTGATTTTTGAGACAGCATCTTGCTGTATAGTTCAAGCTTGTCTTAAATTCAGTATGTAGCCGAGCCACAGCTGTTCTTGAACTTGCCCTAATCCTGCTGCAGCCTCACAAGTGCAGGGATTACAGGTTTCTGCCACCACACGGCCTCATCCAATTTTCAGGTCAATGAAATTTTGTCTAATTTCAGCCACTAAACTTGAAATTGCATATTGTGAAGTAGAATACTTTCTAAAGTTAAAAAAGAAGGACTTCCCCAACTATCCATGACATTTGATGTCTGAAGTTAAAATGTGTACAGTACAATAACCCATACTATTACATACCCACCACCAAATTATTTTTAACAAAAGTACTGATAAGGGAAATTCTTTATTTTTCTTCTAAGTTTTCCTTTGCATGTAATATATTAATTTCCAAATAATTTTTAAAATCAGATGTTAAAACTGTGTTACAAATCTACTTTAATTGGGATAACATTTGGCAGAAAATCTCATTTAATATCTTTTTTATTCATATTCACAAACATACCTCATTTTCTCCCTGTATTTTTCCTGGATCTCCTTGATTAGTATGGAATTTCTCACCATTCATGCCATAGTAACTTAATTCCTAGATATTTTGAAGCTTTTTGTGTCAGTACAGCTATAATCTTTTTTAATTTATATTTTTAATTGAATTCTGCTATGTTAAAGGGATACTGTTGACTTGTATTCTGCCAACTGAATAAACTATCTCCTCATCCCATCAGAAGTCTTACTTCATTTATTTATTTTTTATTCATTTTTATGAGAAAAAGATAAAATAGTGATGAAACAGTTTCAAAACAGATCAGTAGGGGACCGGAGAGATGGCTCAGTAGAATAAGTGCTTCCCTGGCAAGCACAAGGGCTTGAGTTCAATCCCCTGTTCTGCCAAAAAAAAAAAACCAGATTAGTAGGATGTTACAACAATACATCGCACATTGTTATCTTCATAGTAGTTATTCAGAGGACAAGATGCAGACATGATATCTTACCTAAACAATATTAGTACAAACTTTTACTCTCAATAAACTAAGAGAAAGTAGCTGTATATCTATCCTAACTTTCTTGTGTATACAAACTTTTTTCTCTTTTTTTTCACAACAAAACAGTTCTTTGTTTATACTTTTGTGAAGTTAGTAGTGCCTGACACTAGGCTGCCTAACAACTGATAGCTGACCTGAACCAGACAGGGTGTTCGTCTCAGGAGTGCGGTAGCTTTAGGCACCGGCCCAGTCCCACCTCCACATATGTGATCGGTTTCCTAGCTTTGTGGTTCCCAACGTGTCCCCCTTTTTCATTTTATTTTGTTAGAGATGGGTGTTCCACTGCAGTTAGAGAAGCTGTATTTGGAGACGTCTTTAAAGGACCTTTCCATACTTAAAACCAGTCTAAAGACTGTAGATACTTGAATTCAGTAAAATAACCCAATATACTCCAACAGCCTATAATAGTAGTGGGTTATCAGCAGAACTAGCAACTGTCAGAAGTTGTTGACTTGAGCCTTTTTACAGCTCAGCATATTAATATGGCTTTACTTTTTATACCTCATATTTATACTTTTCTGCTGGATGGTTAAGACCAAGATAAAGCAAGACCTATGTAACCAAAACTCCAACTTGTGTATCTGACAAGGTCAGTCTTATTTTGGATCCACTATTGTTTCCTCTATTGCTTTTGTCTTGTGCCTTCCATGAATTTCAACAGATTATTTATGACTATTCTTTTTCTTTGTGGTACTGGGAATAGAACCCAGGACCTTGCCACTGAGCCACATCCTAGGCCCTTTTTGTTTCTTTATTTTGAAAAATAGTCTCACTAAGTCATTAAGCTATAGAGGTTGGTTTTGACCTTGGTATCCTCATGCCTCAGCCTCTCAGAGTGCTGGAATTATAGAAATCAGTCCAGGCTTCCAGCATTTTTTTCCTAAGAGGCAGTGCAGTGGTGGTCTTTAGTCAATAATCAGCAAGTATTGGCAACCTTGGTGCAGGTGTGATCAGAGTAAATGTGCCCATTGCCATCTTCTGTCACCTGACCTGCTCAGCCCTACATAGCATTGCAACAATATGAGTCTGAAAGCTAGCAGCTCTGGAAAGAAAAATAAAATGCCTGGATTTTATATACGAAAGGAAAGAAGGGAAGAAAAGCAAAACAGGCATTCAACTGATGTCTGGGGAACTGGAGAAATAGGCCATCGCACCTTAGAAGGGCTCAGGCTGTGCCTGCAAATCCCCAATCAATACGGCCTAGCTCAGCAGGACTCATGCAAAGAGAAAACCAATAAGCACAGGGATCATTATTTTCTCATCTGGGGCTGGGCGGGCGTGGGCGGGGTTGAGGAGGATGGCGGAGCCAGCCGCGCTGTCTCCGGCCGTTCTCTGGGGCTCTATTTTCTCATCTAAATAATACACCTCTGTACCCTTCTATCAAAGTAAAAGAATATAACATTTAAAATATGTTCCTTAGACTGGGCGTGGTGGCGGACCCCCATAATCCCATCAGCACTTGGGAGGCTGAAAACAGGAGGATGGCTATGTGTCTGATCTGTGTAATGAGACACTGTACGAATACATAAAAATAAAATAAATTATGTTCCTCCTATGGTTCATTTAAACAAATAAATGAATACTGACTCATCAACCATCTTATTTCCATGGTTCCCAGGAAAGACAACTGGAAATTAGGCCAGAAAACTCAGATACTTTTCTTTTCCTGGACAAGTAGAAATTGTGTATTTTATGGCGACGTACGCATATCTGTAGAATTGCTAAATACAGCTAATTAGCATATAAGCATCACGTCTTACTATGGTGAGAACAGTTAAAATTGATTTCCTTAGCACGTTTCAAATGTACAGTATATTATTGCAAACTCTTCTCATTGCATCATCCTGGATTAAAATCCTCCTGTGTAATAGTTTGTGTCTTTTTAATCTATACATTTATTGATAATCTAATAGAGACAAATCATACAAAATTCCCCCATAATAGAATATCAATAAATGTACACACTGAAGAAGAGAAATACTCAACAGCCAAACCTAGCACTGTAAGAATTAGGAAAACAAACAAACAAACAAAAAATGACTTTGAGATCTTTCCTACCCATTTGATTTTTAGAAAGAGTTTGGAAAAGATTGTTATTTTTTCTTTTTTACATGTTTGATGGAATTGAGCAAAGAAGCCATCCTGTCCCGAGCTTTTTCTTGATGAGAGACTTTAGTTCTGATCTAATCTCTTGTTACTGCTCCTTTAAGATTTTCTATTTCTTCATGATTCACTTTGTTACAGGTTGTGTGTCTAGGAATTTCTTCATTTCTTCTAGGTTAGATAATTCAGTGCCACATAATTGTTCAGAGCAGACTCTCATAACCCCATGGGTTTCTTTGTTCCCATTTAATGTTCATGCTTTTGTTTCTGAGTTTATTAACTTAAGTCTTTTCTTTTCTAGGTCTGCCCAAAGGTTTGTTGGTCATAAAAAAAAATCAGCTCTTTTGTTTCATTTTGTATTAGTTTTCTAAGTGTTATTTCTTTCATTTGTAACTACCTTCTACTAATTTGAGGTTTATTATTTCTTTTTCTACCACTTAATGTACAAATTTGGCTATTCATTGGATATTTCTCCTTTTCAGTGTACTCATCTATCAACATCCTTTTAAGTGTTATATGCTGTATTTCTCTGTTCTTTTGCTTTGAGATAATTTTTCTTTTTCCTTTTCATTTCTTCTTTTGTTCTACTGATTATTTCAAAAGCACATTGCTTAACTTCCATGCATATATGATTCTCCTGACATTTCTCTAACCATTGATTACTGCCATATGATTGTAGTTAGAAGGTATGCTTAATATGGTTTTGACTTTCCTCACCTTTTTGTGGCCTAATGTGAAATATTTCAGAAATTTTTTGTGTTGTCTTGCAGTGAATTTGCTACTACTGATGGTATCATTTCTATATATCTATTAGATTCATTTGATCTAAATTATAGCTGAAATATAGCATTTCTCTATTGATTTTCTGTGTAAATAATCTCATTACAGTTGCAAATTGACTTCAACTATTATAAAATACCTCTCTCTGTGTTTGTCTCTATATCTCTCCATCTCTGTCTCTGTCTCTGTCTCTGTCTCTCTCACACACTGTCTCTCCTTATTATTAATATTTATTTTATGTATTTAGATGCTCCAAATTTGGGGAACACATTTATATCTACTTAATGAACTGGCCCTTTTATTATTATTCAGTGTCCTTCTTTGTCTCATTTTACTATTTTGAAACTAACATTAATTTTTTTTTAAATACTGCTTCCCTTACTGTCTTTCAGTTTCTATTTGTATGGGATACGTTTTTTCTATCCTTTCACTTTAAGTCTCCATCCTTGAAAATAAGGTGTTTTATAGGTAGCACATGAGTGGGGCTTTCTCCTTCAATTAAGTTATATTCACCTTCTGCTTAGAGAATTTAACCCATTTATATTTAAGCTAGTTGTTGATAGCTAGACTTACTACTGTCCTTTTATTCATTGTTTTCTGGATGATTTGTAGGTATTTTAATCCCTTCTTTTCTTCCTTTCTTTGTGAGAAGGCGATTGCTATTCTCTAGTGGTGCATTGATTGCTTAGGGTTTTTTAGTGTTTTGTGCATTTACTGTAGGTTAGTATTTACTTTTTAGTTAACATGATTTTTATTTAACACACAGCATAGTTATAATAATCTATTTTAAGATGATGAAACAAGCTTAACTACCTAACATTTTTACTGTACATCCACAAACATCCCTTTTTTCTGTTTTCTGACCAGGTCTTGAACACAGGACCCTGGCACTGAGTTACATTTTTATTTCAAGTCCAGATGGGACTTGAACTCAAAATCTTTCTGCCTCAACCTCACAAGGTGTTGGGATTATAGTCATGTACCACCACAGTAGCTCACAATTCATATCATAATGTCCCAATTTATATCTTTTTATATTGTATACCATTAATAAATTACTATAATGATTTTATTTTAATACTTCTGTTTTCTAACCATCCTAATATCAATATAAGTGTCCTCCTACAATCACTTTTCCCAATGAATTTCTCACAAGCTTTTATACATTTCTTACCCTCAGAAAAACTAAATTGACCCTTATGTCATTATTTGCACATACAGCAACCAAAATGAAGGACTAAATTTTGCTTCCTCTGAGATTTCAGAAAAGTCCTGATTTTATTCAAGGGTGGCATAATGTCAGGCAAGGATGCAACCTAGAACAGGACTGAGTTGTGATAAAGACCACAACTTCATCTAAGTTCCTCACGAGAGCTTTATAAATGAGAAAGACAGCCTTTAATCATTACAACTCTACGACATTGCTAACCTTCCAAGAGTAGGGTCGCTTGTGTTTGTGATTCACTTTTGTGGGGGAGGAGGAGTGATAACTTATAAAGTGGACATTTAAAAAAGACATTTTTAAATAATTTTATTAAGAAACAAATAGCAATGAGACAGTTCCAAAACCAATTAGTAGGACAGTTTCAATAATTAAAGAATTGCATGTTGTTGTCTTAGTGGTTATTCATAGTATAAGATGCAGACATGATATCCTGTCCACAAACACTATTAGAACAAAAGTTTTTATTCATTGAGTTAAGAGAATGTAGCTGTATAGCTATCCTAACTACTTTGAATATACAGATACAAAATGGTCATTCATTTGTATCCCTTTTTTTGTCAAGTTTTGTCAAAGAATGGATACCTTTCTCTGGCATTTTGAATCATATGATGGATGTGGCATGCCTTCCTTTCTCGGAACAGTGTGTTTCTTTTTTTATCTAACAAATTCATGCAAATGTCTAATATTTAAATTATGCCTCTTGTCTATGAAGTCTTTCCTAACCTCATTTATTTTCCTCCCTAATAATTTACTCACAAATAGAACTCAGTTTTCTTTTCCTTTGCCTCACTCTTAATTTCTACCTTCTCCTTTGTTTTCTTGTCTTAATCCATCTCTGAACTCATCTGTTTCAATATATAGATCACTTCCCTGCCCCCTTTGTAATTAACCTTAGTGTCTAACACAAAGTTTGGGGTCAAGAAATGTTAGTATCAAGGCAATCTGGTGATACTGCACTCTGCTCTGAGATTCCTATGTGACTGTGTTTGAATACTGATTATATATTTGACACAAGAGCAAAAATGTAATCATACATGCCTCTTTAAAAATCACACTCACTTTTGATTAGAACACTGTGATGTGGTTTTTTCTCTATTGCATAGCTTCAGTGGATATAAGGGAAACACATTCTGTACTGACTCATTGTTTATGCTTAAAGTTCAGAAGGACTATGCAAGACAATGAAAATGAAGAGGATAGTTCTCTTCAATGCTCTTTCTTCTCCTAGAAGTCAGAAAACAACTTCAAAAGAAGAATCTTATGTAAAATTTTGAAGATGTTGAGAAAAGCATGCACATCCACAGGGAAAGCTTACTGGGCAAAAGGAACAGGCAGCACAAAAGGCCTTAGTGCAAAACCTGCTCAGTGTGTTCAAACCACAACAAAGAGTGCCACGGGCATAAAGAGAACCAGGATGAGAATAAGATGAGATGCGGTGGGAGGAGAGTGAGAGGAATGAAGGGGCACCCACTCCTGGGGGTGTTTAAAGGTTTCTTTGACTTTATTAGAGCACCTCTGGGCCTAATTTCATGTTTCACCACATGACTCTGAAAGACTTGAGAACACAGTGTAGGAGCAGAAAGGTGAGGAAGACTACTCTGCTGCCCCAAATGTAAAAAAGGAGGCAGTGAGAAATGGTTAGAGTCTGAATATAGTTTAAGGACATAAATTACTGATGGATTAGATAAAAAGTGTTACGGGTGGAAGAGTAAACATGGTTTTAAGCAAAATCAAGACAATTACAAATAAATTTCAAGAGAGGAAGATATACATTGAGTTGTAGATATGTTGGCTTCTTTCATATTTTTTAAACATCCAAATAGTAATGTCAAGTTGGTGGTGTTTGGATAAGTAAGGAAATAGTTCAGAGAGAAACCTGGGCTAAACTTATGAAGTTGATGCCTACATTGGTACTAAAGGCAAAGAGAATGAGGTTAATACAAGAAAGAAATAAAGAGGAAAAAGATTACACTAAATTCTTAAGTGTCACAAACTTGAACTCAGGTCAGTGTTTTCTGTTGCTGGGGAGGGACATCAGTCTTTCCAAATCTGGTCACTCATTCCTTATGGAGATCACCTACAGTTTTCGCCACCCAATGCCTCTGTCTATCTCCAGAGAATGTGAATCTACTCTAAGCACCATCCCTTCTGTTGTCCCCTGTCGCTAGAACCTGTCCTAAAACAAAATCTCAGGCTAACTCTAATTGACTGATCCAAGGCTTGGCTTGGTCCAAGATGTTCTCTCAGATGTTTCAGGCAGAACACCAAGTATTCTCTTTCAGGGCTGCAATAACAGTGGGCTAAAACTGCAGAGCAATTGGTGATCCTGCAGTGCACCAGTGTGTACTGGCAGACGCAGAAATGAGAGATGGGGAAAGAATCCTATAGCAGGTCTATTCTAGAACCTGAAGACCAACTCCATCTTCAGCCTTTAGGAACATATCATGCAACCCTTCCTCAGATTCTAGGAGCCAATTTAGACTCTTCTTGCCTTTGATTTCTTGAAGCTGTATCACTGTCCCTTGCATACAAGAGCTCAGATTAATAAACTGAATATAATGGAAACCCAAATATACACAATGGTGCAATGGTACCTCGGTTCACAAATATAATTCATCCCTCGATTCTGGGGAAGATGGCTGCAGGCATGCTGGTCACCCAATGGGAAGTTTGCAAAGGGAAGTAAAATTTTCCCTAACACTTCTGTTTGTAAGCTGAATCATTTGCAAAAAAAAGTGTTCATGAACTGAAGAATGACTGTAATCTGGTATTAACATTATAACTTCCACATGGCTCTTGATATCCCATATAAATGAGGAGTTGAAGAAAATAATGATTAAGACTTTTCAGATTTAATGTTTATTTCAGTGAATACCTTTGTCAGACTAGGCCAGTTTCTTGAATATGTCCACACTAAGCTCTCCTGATATGCACACTGTGGCCAAAAATGAAATCATCCCAAAGCATTGACGACAGTAAATTCCTCTTCCTACCAAAGTGGCCTTTGAAAGATAACAGCATTTAAGGGAGTGAGGGAACAAAGATGGAGCATTCTAAGGAACACAGAATGGAGTCAACAGTATAATGATGGAAAAAACATCAACCTTACAGAAAATGCCTACTGCTTACCACTTGCAGCTAAGAATAGGGATTGTGGCTGGAGACTGATAACCTATGTGGTGATTTCTTCCACTTTGTGTATAAATACCTAAGTTTGTTTAGCATGCACTAGGCATGATCTTGAAAAACAGAGATTCCACTGAGAGGAAAAGAAACCGAAAGAGAAAAAGAAATGAAGAGAAGGAGGGAGGCAGACAGGAATAAAATAAGGAAGGAAGGAGGAATGAAGATGAGGAAGAGAACTGAAAAATAAGACATAAGATACAGAATATCATTGGCAATATCAAACTTTATGCAGGGGGTCTGCCGATTACCTCAGCTGCTTAATGCAACTGCTCATGCAAAGACAGTCAGGTGCAGGATACTGTGGTTCGATCCCCAATCCTCATGCCTCACCAGATAAAGTAAGACCTATATAACAAAAAATGTAGCTTTTGTATCTGATAAGGTCAGTCAAATCGCCTCAGGATTTAGCTTGAAACCCTGTACCGCAGTTTGTAGATCCTTTGTCAGTGTCAGCCATGTAGATGAGTCATGGCCATTGCTTGACCAATTTGCTCTCTGTGAAATCCTGAGAGAATGTTTTCTCTCCAAGTGACTCTTCTTAGGCACACTCTACATGGTCGATCACTTTACTCTGTGGCCCTATAATCTCCTTAATCAGAAAATTTAGGAAACAACTGAGTTCCATGATATTACAGTTCAGGTTCTCCTTTGTCCTGAGTCTTCACTGACCTTGAAAGACAAGGGCCAAAATGTTGGCTTCCTCCTTTTTAATCTAATTTTTGTTCTGAAAACTTAGGTTATTAACCCTCTGAAGAGAAGCTTATTGCTATTACCCTACAACCTGAGCTGTTGAGCTTAATCTCACTATCTGTCTGATTATAAAATATCTTAGGCATAACATGGAACAGGTATTTTTCATCAAGTATTGATATGTTAAGCTTTAAGTCCCTACAGAATATGAAGAAAAAAATTAAAATATATTTTAAAAAATAAGAATAAATATTTACATGTTTTTACATAGAACTGTAGAAATCTAACCATATGCAGCACTGTAGCAGGACGGTCCAGCAACACCCTTTTCCTGTCTCCTGCCTTCATTCATCGCCCCCTTCCTTTTTTAACAAACATCTACCCAAGAGACAGCATGGCAGCAACTGGCGAGCCATGACGAGCAGCCATCTTCAGAGAGCTGGGGCATTCTTCTGTGTGCACTTTGTGCTGTTAGCTATCCTGGAGGCAGCTGCTCTGTTGACAGAGAGGAGGACCCCGACAAGTATTTCCAAGAACACATCAGTAGCTATCTTACTTAAAAACAGATAAGTCACAATTTACTAAGTGAATAAAAATATAGTATTTCATAATTAGAAGGAATATCTTCCAGAACTGTTCAAGAATTCTAAAACAGTACTGTACCAAGACATCTAGCCCCATGCTTGGCAAAATAGGAAAGTTCCTACCAAGAAAGTCCTCTTGCTGATAATTAAGTTCTTGAATATGGTGGCAGACATGATACATCAGGGCAGTATTTTGACTTGTTTGTGCTTTTCAATTAGTTATTGTTGTTTTTTAATTAAAAATTTCTGCTGTCATTTGTTATTGGCCATGTTTGCTGTGCTACTATTTTACTGAAGTCTGGAGATAAACATTTAAATCAATAATAACTTGGCTTCTATTTGTTCAGTAACTGGGTTTTGAGATATATTTTCTCAACAGTCATTCAATCATAGTTTGCTTTCAAAGCAATCATTTCAGCCCATCTCCTTTTCAAGCTTCACATGGGGCTACAGCAGTCAGCAAAATAGGCCCAAATCACTACCCTCATAGTTCTCACATAAATCATTCATGACGTTTTATTCAAGCACATATAGAACAATTTACAGTTTGCTTTCACTTTGTTTCCTTGCTGCAGCCTAGTTCACTTCCAACTGTAAAAAGGATTAATGTAGGAGATTTGGGGTGCTTTCCTACATGAGCTACAATCAAAATACTGTGACTCTTTAACACCAAGTGATCTTCTATAATCAGCTTCTGTGTGGACATTGCTGTTTGGAACCAGGTACTCCACTAAAAAAAAAAAAAAAAAAAAGCCTCAAAAATACCTGCTTTATTACCTGCATGAATTTGCTACTTTGAATTCAAAGTTCCCTTCATCAGTTTAACTCAGCATCACCAGCACCAGCACCCATCTATTAATGGAGCCCCTCCAGCTGGCCTTGAGGTATGTGCCAACCCCCTCTCCACAGCCAGTCTGGTCCTGTGTTTTCTTCTGTGTATGCTGGCTAAAGCCCCACTGCATTTTTTTCTGGGAGGCAAATACAATTCCAATGCAGGCAAGCCAGCTGCTTGAAATCACTCACCGTTCAGCTTATAGAACTTGCATACACAGTTGCAAGCTTGGTAATCATTCCATTCATTGGTCTGAGCTAAACTCCTGATGGAAAATTGTAATGCAGTTGTGTGAATAACAATCTCTCAAAACAAATGCTACATCATGGAGGCTGTAGAAGAAAGGCGCTTTCACCGCCATTCCACTGTCAGTGTTCATTTATGTGCATTCTAATTTCCAGAACACATTTTTTTCTATTTAAACATTTTATTGGAAAAGGAGCACAAGGTTTGAGGCTTGGCATACCTGCTTACTCTCATGTTTCTGCTCCCAGTTGGTTCATGGACAGGAGATACTTCTTAACTTGGCTACACTGCCACACATGAAATAGGACAAGCTTATCCATGTTGTAGATTTTTTTGAGATTAGACGCAAATTAAGTAAACTTTTTAGGACATAGTCAGCACATAGTAGGTGCTAGGAAGCATACTGATTGCTCGAGAAGTGGTTGTTCTTTCTCCCTTCTACTTCTTATTTTTAATAAGATTTAAGAGCCTGCTCTACTGATTGTGAAACAGTGTTCCAATAGGTCTGCTATTTGGATAAAAAAAAAATCAGTGAAAGGTGGAAGCAGGCTCGCATATTAATAATAAAGCTTAACTTTTAAATGCATATAACATGTTGAAGAAAGACTCATTTTATACCCTGATGTACATACATAAAAGATAAGCTTGCCAGGTAAAGTGGGAGAAAGCCTTAAATTGCATTTTTCTCCCAAGAATGGATCCCGAGGACTTCATGGAGTATTTTTTAAGTTTATGAAGCTTAGTATGCAAGCCATTTATCTACATTTTCTGCTTTCCGACATGAGGAAATTTAGAACGAGAGTACATGAAATAGATTCTCAATGGTACATAGATGCTAACTGGGATTAGGATCCAGGAGCCTAACAAATGTTCATGTACAGAAGGCTTGGTCCTCATTCGATGACCTAATAGGGAAATGGGAGACTTTAGGAGGGGGGAACTAACTAAAAGGAAATGGCTACACTGAGACCCTGGACCCTGCTCTCTCTCTCTCTCTCTCTCTCTCTCTCTCTCTGTCTCTCTCTCTTTCTCTCTCTCTCTCTCTCTCTCTGTCTTCCCCCTTCCTCCCTTCCTGTCTTTCTTTCCTCTCTTGTTCTCTACCGTACAAGCAACCTTCTCTGCCCCACAGTCCCACTACTGTGCTGCTGCTCTTTCTCACCTCAGATTCAAAATAATGGAGCTAGTCAATCATGGTCTGAAACCTGGAGCTAAAATAAACCTTTCCTCCTATAAAGTCATTTTCTCAGTTGTCACAGCAAGGAAAAGTTGGTGTAACAGCCAATATTTTCTCCTCACTTTATATATTTCAGTCAGCAAATGTTTATTTAAGACAGAGTGTTGGTGCAGGCACTATGCCAAGGCTTTGCATGGGTTAAGTGTCGTAAGGGCTCAGTCCTGATCTTAGGCAAGTGAACTCAGTAAGAGGTAGGTCATCCTGTTCCTAACCAAATAAAAGACTGCATAAGGCAAATTCTGATACAGAAAACACAAAATTACTAGGGAGAAATGAAAAGAGGAGTGTTGTATGCTTTGTTGGGACATGAGGTTGTGGGATTTTAGGGCAGCTGCTTCAGAAGAGAACTTTGAAAAAAAGAAAATGTTGCTGGGCAGAAAGACAGAGAGAGCATGCCAAGAATAAGGCAGAGCCTGAGAAAAAACGTGGACTAGAAAAGCTTCTAGGAATAATGACTACATAGACTTCGCTGGAGCATAATTACACAAGGTGTGGCAAAAAATAAGAATTCTGTTTTCATTTCATTTAGTGCTCTGCACAGTCTTGAATTTCTGGCCAAAAGGCTTGGGCTTGATCCTGCAGGCAAGAAGAGGCATTGAAAGACTGTGAGGAATTTAATGAAAATATTTGAAGGAAAGATTGATCTGAGGTAAATGGATGGCAAAATATTCCCATAACTTGAAAATAATCTTTATAACTCCAGGGCCTGCTTATACCCTAATGCATTATTAAATTGCCAGTAGGTTGTAATCTCTGTTATCTCCATCAGCTAATCAGCAATTCATTTTTCAAAATATAAAAAGAAGAAAAAGTTTACTATTTATTACATACAAGTACTTACTCCCTAATACATGATATTATTTGTTCTTCTTGTCTATGATCTCTCAGTGTGGAAGTTATGGCCCTAATTTTCAGAAAAGAAAACTAATAATTTAATGTCACTCAGCAATGGATAAAAACAAGAGTCAAACACTGTTCTAGGGATTCTGAAGCCTGGATTTCTGCTCTCCATGGCAGTTTCTGACACCACCTACAGAGTTAAAAGTCACAGATGTGGCAAGTAGTGTCTAGACGTGGAGTTGGACCCAGCGGTGGGGAGCAAAGCTCTTAGCAACAGCAGTGCCTCTTTACAGACGCCACGTGAGCACATAGCCTCATGAGCTACTAGAGACCCTCATATGCCAACATCAGGATGCCTGGAGACCCGAGAGCTTGACAGGAGGCCAGTGCATAACAAGCCAAACCTTAGGTTCTTGAACTCGACACCACAATCCAACACAGTCCAGCATTCTGCAACCATAGGGAGTTATTCAAAGAAATTGTCGACCATATCCATTTACAGCTCAGCTTAATATTATGGGCTCACGATGTATACTTCATTTTTATACATTTATGCTTTTCTGCTGGATGGTTAAGACCTAGGTAGATCCAAACTTATATA
>PVKA01000572.1:0-191762 GCA_004027165.1 Ctenomys sociabilis | reverse complement strand
AAGAGAAGAGAAGAGGAGAGGAGAGGAGACAAAGAAAGTATTTTTAAACCCTATGCTTTCTATTTAAATTAACATTCTTGCTTTATTCTCTTGAAATCTATACTGTGCAGAGTATATAAAATAAGTCATACATTCAAGAATATTTTTATAATTAATGTGATAAGGTAATATTTTTCTTTGAATTTGTGCTTGCAAACTTTGAATGCATTAATACCCTGTTAATAAGAGGGAATTTCTCTGGTGGCCAAGAGTGTAGCTTAAGATGAACTCTAAGTTCCCTTGATAAATCATTGACTATGTCTTTATAAAGCATACTAAATATAACTTCATTAAGTAAATGAGTAAAGCAGCTCATGATGAAGAATGAATTAGACAAGAACCTTTTCCTCTTTGACACTACTGACGGAATTCTGTCATAGCCCCAGGCTCATCAGGGATTTATGTGGATTGGAGGTCAATCCTGATTAGTACATGACAAAAATCTGTGCGTGCTGTTCACTCACTCTGAATGTCAGTTTCAGTAAAGATGGTCTGGGCCTTTGCCATGATTTTCAGGTAAAGGAATGCAGTCATGACAGCTAGGATTTGGCAGTTGGCTGTCTGTGAGCATGGCACAGATGGGCAAGTTCATGTACATGGCCATCAGCAGGCTAAGGCTTAGGAGCAAAAGGCAACATAATTATGTGCTGTGCTAGAAACATGGGTATGAGTGTGCGGGTCTTTGGAAGTCCTAGGTGCCTTTTCAAAATTTCACATTGCTAAGTTTAATGGTTGAAAATAATATATCTCTGAAAGCCTTCTTCAGTAGATTACACCTTATGTTGTTGGTTTAAAAAATTTTAAAGTTCTTGAACTACAAATTGCCCATTGTCTGAGTATCAGAAGCAGCCTTTGCCAAGGCCTTTCTCTATACCTCCCCAATTTTTGGTTTAATTAGTCTGTAACCTCGGTGGAAATAAAAAAATCATTTCGGTTTAAGACTTGTTTCCACCTCTGACTTTCCCCTAAACAAATGTTGTGCACTTTCCAGAAGAACTTTGCCTTAGGAAACAGGCAAAACAGATATATTTTGTCAAAGATATTTCATAATATTGCTCCAAAGTTTCCTAAAAACTAGGGATCCTGAAGGCTGGGGAGATAGCTCAGTAGAATAAGCACTTGCCTGGCAAGCACAGGGTCCTGAGTTCAATCCCTGGTACTGCAAAAAAAAACAAAAAACAAAAAAAAAAACCTAGGGATCCCCACAAGAATAAGTCAACTTTGTGCCAGTTCCACCCCTGGGGCAGGCTGAGCTGGCAGCCAAGTCTGGATGTGGTAGCACACGCCTGTAATTCCAATGCTTGGGATTCTGAAAACAAGGGAATTACTACAAGTCCAATCTGCATAGTGAGACCCTGTACCAATTATATAAATTAAAAACAAAAATACTTTAAGACACAATGTGTTAGAGGGCCAGGCATCCGTATTTTAAACCTTCCTAATGATTTCTAACTTCTACCTGTCTCTGGTGATATTGGAATGTGGGCAGCTATTCTACTTGAGGAACATTCGTAGTTGTGTGTAGTTTGGCTTTATTTTCAGTAAAACCAATTTTCACACAATTGAGCATGTTGTATGCTCAGAGTTTATGTTTTATTTTTTATTTTAGGGAAGGATCTACATGGTGTTCAGGGTCTCACTACTAAATTGGACTCAGATTCTCCTGTTTACAGCATCCCAAGTGCTAGGATTACAGACATGTGCCACCATGCCCATCCTCAATTGTCCCCTCAGCTAGCTGCAAAGGCAGGGGTGACATGGTCCCCCAGACCCCTGCACCTGCTTGTAGGTGCTTTGATCCCCTGAGTTCTTTGGTTGGCTCTCAATCAATGTTTAGCCTTTCACTCCTGAAAGCATGCTGAAAAGTGCAACATGTTCATCTTTCTACACATAGGAAAGAACAAAAATCATAAAGCTAGGGGATAACTTTAGAGAACTACTTTTCAGTCTCCTTCTTTAACTAAGAAAATATCTTAAGCATCCCAAGTAGATTTCCTTTGAAATACTGACACTCAAGAATCCCATGCAGTTGCTCCTTTTCATGTTTCTATCACTCTAAAAGTCCATGAATTCTCATTTCTAGCCCAAATTACCTCTACCTAGACCCAGCATTCTTCTTCTTGCTCAGACCTCCAACTGTGTAACTGAAAACACAGCAAACTCTCAACCCCTGCACTGAAGAGTTTTCCACGTAATGGACTTTACATCTTTTATAGACACAGTTCATCAAAATTTGTCAATAAAATGAGAAATGAAAAGAGAAGTACAGCAGTATGGTTTACTAAATACTAATTGAAATATAACAAAAGAAAAAATAAGTGTTCTTTCGAATGTGACTCGCAGGCAAATTGGAGTATGCCCCGGAGTGCTTTTCCTGTCTGCACCTGCAGGAAGATGGATGATAACAGTTTTCAAATGATCTTCCCTTTTTCCTGATTAGCTTTTGCCTTTACAAAGATCCACACTATTTCTTTCACCAATCTAGGTCATTTTTCTCTCAAACCTTCCCAAGTGCTTGTTCATTGATTTCGCTTTGTTTGATTTCCCCAGGTGTGATAGAGCGCTTAATCACACAAATAAGAAATTAAAGTGAGAGGTAATTGTGATTAAGTTTCAAACAAAGAATAATTAGTCTGTCAGTCAGTCAAATGCTCCAAAGACTTTTCCTATTTTGACTGTATAGAAAAATAGTTCTCAGTTCTACACTGCATCTTGGAATTACCTGCACAGCTCAATGAAACTGTTGAAACTCCTAGAACTTTTACCAATGATTCTGATTTCACAGGAGGTTAGTGATTCCCAGATATTGCATTCAAAAATTTGAAAATCTTCTGTGTCCCACTACTAAAATGGATTGTTGGTCACTCAGGAAGTGATATTATAAGATACAGTTGGGGTTTTTTTTGTTTGTTTTGTTTTGTTTTTGGTGGAACTGGGGATTGAACTCGGGCCCTTGTGCTTGCCAGGGAAGCACTTATTCCACTGAGCCATCTCCCTGGCCCTGATCACTCAGGAAGTGATATTATTAGGACCTAGTGATTCTAACTGGGTGGAAATTTTCATTTACAGAAGAAGTCCCATATTCAGGTTGAAAAGGTCCTGCGAGATGGTCTAAGGTAGAATCCAGCTGGAAATTTTTGGGGAGAGAAATTTAAGACAATGAAAACAGAGTGATTGGAAAAGGGTAGTATGTATTTAAGGAGGAAGGACATAGCAGAAGTCAGTGACAAAACATTAAGAAGGAAATAAAACTTATAAAACTCTGCCTACATGTAGCATTATTTCTTTTTTATTGGGCTAACATTTTTCTGTCTCTTTGACGTCCTTTTTGCTACTGAACTCATAGAAAACAATAAATATTTATCTTCAAATAAAATAAATTTGTTCTAAGGGGTTATCTTTAATCATTAAATTGGTTTTCATTATCTTTAGAGAAGTAATTATATCCTTGTTTTTGGCATAAAATGCTGATAAATCTACTTACAAATACTTTCATTATGTTGAGGTAATAAATATTGTGTCAGCAACATCCTTTTTATCACAGCATTTTTACTTAAATTTATCCATCTGATTTCCATGGATATTTGAGGTAAATCTCGAGCCCTAATTTCAAGTTCACTGGCTCTAATAAAATAAGTTTCACTTTCCACATTTAGTGATATACCACCAATGACTAAGCTAGTTAAAACCTGATCCAAATATTTTAATGTTCCCAGTCAATTAATTTAGAAAAGATACTAAATACAGCAAAAAAATCTAATGAAATATTTAAGGAAGGATGGAAATTAATAAAAACTGAAACAATTATAAGTTAATGTTCCTAAGGAGTCTGAATTATCCCACTGATTTTAAGAACTGTTTTTTGTCCTGTGTCTTCGTCCTCATAAACTATGAGGATAGCTTGAGGAGTTTAGCCATATTAAGTAAATAATGCTTATTAATCAGCAAATTCTATTAAGTGGATTCAGTTTGTGGTGTTCTTCCACTGGCCTGGTGAGCATTTTTTACATGCTCAATGGGAATGAATGTTCTGTTTCTAAGAGCAAGTCTCATTAAGCAATGTAAAGAAATGTTCATAAGTCCAGCACATCAGTGTTTAGGTATTAAGCTCGTTGGTTTGTGCATTGTACTTACTAATGCATCAGACAAATGCTTCCAAATATGCTTTATAGTTATTGAATTTTCATTTAGAATAAAATTGAAGTTGATTTTTAAAATTTTTTATTCACTTTAATGAGCAATAAAGATAAAATAACAATGAAAGTTTCAAACCAGGTTAGTAGAGCAGTTACAATAAATAATGCATTGCATTTTGTTGTCTTCAGAGTAGTTATTCAGAGAAAGTAGGCAGAAATCTTGAAGACGTTGCGGTAGACAAATGTTTCATGAACATAAACAAAACTGCATGGTAAATACTTGGAAGAATCACTGGGACATCCTCTTACTGAGAAATTTCTGCCAAAGGAAATCACTTAACAGAGTGAAAAGACAACCACAAAATTGGAAAAAAAAATCGTAACTAATAGTGCTCAGACAAAGGTCTTCTAGCTAAAATTCATAAAGAACTAAAAAACATTAGGACCCCAAAATTTAAAGACCCAATTCAAAATGGGCATCCAAGATGAACACACACTTCTCAGGGGAAGAAATACAAGAGGCAAATAAATACATGAAAAAATGCTTCACATCACCAGCCATTCGAGGACTTGATTTTAATGTTGAATCTAACTTATTTTTAAAAATAATTCATCGTGCACTATTTTTAAAGAGAATTAAAAAAATGAAAAAAATTGAAACTATAGAACTAAGCAAAATGATAGGAATTCAACAATTGATATAGTGTATATTTTTTTTCAAATTAGCTTCTCAGATTACCAGATATAAACATGCAAAATTAGTGCTACTTCTTTATGTTTTTGTGGTACCAGGAATTGAACTCAGGACACTGTGCTTGTGAGGCAGGTGCTTATTCTACTGAGCTATCTCCTGGACCCTAAACATGCAAAATTGGTTAAAAAAAAAATTCAGAGAATTGAAGCATTTATTGTTCTTTTCAATAGACCAGCAGAAATCCGCAGTATAATTATCCAGGCTATCCTGTGTATATATATATATATATATATATATATATATATATATATATATATATATATATATATACACTTTCCCTACAAGCATTACAGACTAGTTTTATTGTTGTGTTGTTGGGTTGTTCTTGTTGTTAACAAGGCCCATAATTCCCTTTCACCATCTAAAAACAAAACTTTGAAACTTATAGCCCAGGAACCTAGCTCAGTGGCTAAGTGCCTGCCTGGCAAGTACAAGGCCCTGAGTTCGATCTCTGGCACTTAAAAAAGTTAATTAATTAATTAGAAAATGTATTTGCACCTGGATAATGGCTTAAACTGCAGCAGTGGCAAAGCCATGGCACAGACACTGCAGAGGTATGTCTGCATCGGTGGTAGCTCTGGGGAGCTCCCCACCATGGACTTAGAGGGATGCTTCTGTGTGTGTGTGTGTGTGTGTGTGTGTGTGTGTGTGTGTGTGTGTGTGTATGTTTTGGCAGAACTGGGGGTTGAACCCAGGCCCTTGTGCTTGCCAGGTAAGCACTTATTCTATTGAAATGTCTCTCTGGCCCTTTGTATATGTGTGTCCTTAAGATGGAATGGAATATATGAAATCAGAGGGTCTGAGAAAAATTAGATATAATTGACCATTGTACGTATAAGAAATTACTATTTGAAAATGAATTCCTATGTAAATATAATAAATATGTTTATTTGATGTGCAGAAAGAAAGAAAATGAATTCATTCAACACATATGAGTAAATGATTCAAAATAGATGCTCTAAGAATTTTACAGTATAGTCATTGTAATAGAGTTTAAGATTGTGCTAATACATTTTTAACACTAAACTTCCATAAGAGAGCAAATGACTACATTAAATAAATTATTGCAAGCTGACATGTAATAAATACTTTAAAAATAAATCTAGTCAGTTATCATTATAAATATTTTCTAAATTAATTTCCTTATTTGGCAGAAAAGACCAATGTAAATGATAAAAGGGTACTGATACGTTTTGTTTGGTTACCCTAATCATAACAGAGTTAAAATTGAAAATAACACTTAGGCCTATGTGTCTAGAATTAAAATATAATATGACATGTAAATCACAATTCTTGATTCACACGTGCCACTGTGTTCCAATGCCTGTCAACTAAGAGCATATTAATAACCTGCCCTGTGGAGACACTTATTTCAGATGTAGTAATTTGCTTATTTAACATATGCCTGCTATTTTAATTAGTGACTCTTAATACATCAAAAGCCTGTATTTTATCAGAAAGATAAAAGTTACATTTGAATCTGTCAACTGTATAATGAGTTTATGTATTTTACATTTCTGACTAATATTTAAATTTGCCACTAATTTAAAAAAATAAGGATTATCATAGAAACACAGTGTATGACCATGAAAAGTTAATTAATGCATATAACTTGAGTATCACATACATGCAATAACAGTATAAAATATAAATAAAACAAGTTGTAGATATTGGAATACTTCACAAAATGAAATAAATTAGCAAATAACCTGAAGAGTGTGTGAGCTGATTATCAGGGATTTCACAAAAATACATGATGAAGAAGAGATAGATGGAAAAGGAAGGAAAGGATGAGAGGGGGGAAAGGGAGCAGAAAATAAATAGGTAAAGAAAAGAAGAAAGCAGAGAACTGTCTGCAGGAGTCAGTTGTCTGGGAAGGACTTGGTTTTAATGTTGGTAGCCTTCACGCCTGGGACACAGTGCGGTGAAGTAAATCGCCTGTGTCATGTGATGGGCTTTGGATTCGCGCCTAGACCTTTATACCACACAGCATGCTGCATTCATTTTATTTTCTTCATTGTTTGGAAGCAGAAGTGACAGAATGATTCAGCTTACAGGTGTGTCAGGAAGGGTTCCAAGTATCTGCCAGACAGAGAAGACAGGAGGGCTTTGAACATGAAGAAATACCCGCAACTAGGCAATGGGGATCATAACCCCATTGAAACAAGGTGTCTGGAACTGAAAGCTGCCTAAGAGGTAGAAACGGTTGTTGATTTGTGAATGACTCATCCCTTGCTAAAGATTTAATTCTTCGGCTCAGGGATGGCCGGTGCTTCGTGCTGTGAATCCACATAAATTTATGGGCATTGGTTTATATTTTCAAGCCATGGCTTTCAGAATAGTGTGGAGGATTAACTAGGAGGAAAGAAAAGTGGAATCTAAGAGAACTTTTAGGAGGAAGGCTATATAATGATTTAGAGAGAAATTTTCAATATAGCTAGGGGAGAGGGAGAGAGAAATAATGAGGGATACTTATGGAGCCTTGCTAAAATCTGACCATTGTCTTCATGATAGAGAAGGAAAAGGAGAAAAGGCAAGTGCAGCCCAAATTTTTCACTTAGCTACTAGATAGGACATTAATTGATTATATTAGTTGATAATGGGAAAGATGGAAGAGAAATAAGCTCAGGGCTGGAAGCAGAAGAGTATGCTGTGTTGCAATGTTTAAACTATGGCTATCTAATGAGGATGTGTAGAGCAACCTGGAAATATATCCCGTGGCTCTATGGGTAATTCACTTTTGGAACAGAAATCTGTACCAAGAACAGCTATAATAACATTCCCTAGGCAGGACGCAAATAGAGCGTGTGTCACCTTATCCAGGAATGAGCCACTAGCCCCAAATGATCAAGTTGAGGAATGCAAGTGCTACGAGCCAGGACTCTGATGAAGCAGCAGTGAGAGAACTCTGAAGGAATTAATCACAGGAGAGAAAGAAGTTGGGCTGAGTAAAATACAGAAAACACAAAGTGATATTTTTATGTACTCTGTAAAACACACACTTAAATATACTTTAAAATACCACTGCAGTGAGATAAATAGACCTACATCCCTGATTTTGTTTTTAATTTTTATTTTTTAAATGTATTTAATATAGGGTCTACAGGGTACATTATGCAGACCAGGCTCGTAGTGATCTTCCTGTTCTCAGCCTCCCAAATGCCAGGATTACAGGCACATGCCACCACACCCAGTGTCAATCACCATCTCAGTGCACCCACAGCATGCTGGGGATCAAACCCCAACCACTGCACTCTACCTAAGGAGGTGCTTTAGTCTTCAGAGCTATCTGGCTGGCCCTCATCCCTGATTTTTTATATTTAATGCATTGGTTTTACTCAAGTAGTTCATGTTGTGATGCTCTCACCTGGGCTTGATGAATAAAGAATAGACAAATGACACTTTTATTTATTACAAAAATCTCCCCTCTCCCCTTCCCTTCTTTTCCCCTTCCTTCCTTCCTTCCTTCCTTCCTTCCTTCCTTCCTTCCTTCCTTCCTTCCTTCCTTCCTTCCTTCCTTCCTTCTTTCCTTCTTCCTTCCTTCCTTCCTTCCTTCTTCCTTTCTTCCTTCCTTCCTTCCTTCTTCCTTCCTTCCTTCCTTCCTTCCTTCCTTCCTTCCTTCCTTCCTTCCCTCTGATTCTGTCTTTCTCATTAGGAATATTATATAACTAGATATTCATTTCCCTTTTCCACTGACCACTGAAAATTGTAAATCCAGTTCGGTGGCATCCCTCATAGAACACTATCATGGATATTGTATGACATGCCTGCGTAGTGGGCCGTGTCTCTCTCCCAACCTGACAAATGCCATATTCTCTTACCTCAAATTTGATCCTTTTTAGTGCCATTGTATGAGTTTTGAAAAACCATTTATTTGGTAGAACAAGAGAGAACCTAAGGATAATTATATGTGTAGATTCTCAAGCTTTTTGGACAGTAACTTTGATCTACATAGAAATTCCATTTGTAAAATAAATATATCCTGATTTGAGTCCGTCTTTGATTGAGTAAATTGTTGCTCCAGAGCTCAGCTGTTCTGGCCACTCCATAGGCATTTCTGTTGTGGCTGGCCTTAATTGAGAATCTGTCTGTGTCCTCTGCAGTGACAAGGACAGTGTGCGCGGAGCAGTGCGACGGGAGATGCTATGGCCCCTACGTCAGTGACTGCTGCCATCGGGAGTGCGCAGGAGGATGCTCTGGACCCAAGGACACGGACTGCTTTGTATGTCAGGATTTCTCCCCACACTCGGCTACTCCCCTTGCTGACCTTTGTCTCTGGGTTCTCCATTCTTTCCATCCTGTTAGAAGATGATCTGGCTTAGTTCCTTGTCAAGTGCCACCTTCTACCTTCCTATACGTCATCCTCCCATTGAGTTGGTTATTGCCTAGCTACATTTTTTTCTGTTCTTAAACAAATTCTACTTTTTTATATAATAGATGTGAAAAGGGAGATTGATTGCAAATATGGAAAAGATTTGGAGACTATAACATTACTATGCTAGTATCCTTTACCCAACTCAGTAACTACCTATGTACATTGTTGCACCACTGAGTCTCATAAAAAAGTTACTGCATTTTGATTACAAAGCCTATGACTTGGCAAATAGATTTAGAATTTAACTATTTTCTTATTTAAATTATTTAATGAGGTAATAGCGTTTTAAAAATTAAAATTTATAAATGTACACTTAAAATAATTTAAATGCTACTCTTCTGATTTTTATTTTAGAAGGCAACACTTGTACTTCCTTCAAATTAACATTTATAGATTATTGAAATCACTCTTTAATTAAATTTTGTATCATTTCCTTAATGCATCCTTTGACATCCATATGTGCAATTCTTTTTTTTTTTCCATGATACCAGGGATTGAACTCAGGACATTGCACTAGCCAGGAAGCACCTATTCCAATGAGTTATCTCCCCAGCCCCATATGTGCAGTTTTGTGCGCTGTCATTAACTTTCATAAATGAGAACTCTAGTTTCATATTTAACCTTAAAAGAGTAAAACTAAAAAATTGTATCATTAAAATAAACACAAAATTTTATTACTCTTCACAAACATCTACTAAATAACATATATAGTATAATGGACATTACAAATGACAATTTCCATAAGCAAAATTAAAATTAAAATTCGTATAGTAATTTTATGTTTTAGTATCATAAAACTTAGCTTCCTTATCATAATTTCATTATATAGTTAAATGAAAATATATATTGTGGAAGGGGGTTAGGAAGAAGAAAAGTACTTTAAGTTGAAAATCTGAGGAAGAGACTCAGTGGGTAATGAATCCTGAAGCTTTTCCTAGTCTAGCCCCACACAGAAGACAGCCTGGAAGTTTGATTTTGAAGATGCTGAACTCTGCAAGTGTTGCCCTCAGGATTCCAAAACAACAGCAACAATAAGCAAGGATAGCAACAATAAGCAAGGATAGCAACAATAAGCAAGGATAGCAACAATTCTCATTTAAGAGTTTTGTGCTACATGTTTCATGCTATATTATGGTAAGCCGGGGGTAAGAGAGCTGCAGAATTCTCGTTTCTGGAATGGACCGGAGACTCCCCCTTGGAATATAATACAGAAAATTCATAAGTGGAAGAGTGAGGCCTTCATATGCCAGTCAGGTTGTGCTCAGATGCTGTCTCAAAGGTAGATTTGTTCTCTTGCTCTGGCTTGTGTTCCTTTGTTCCCAAGCACCCTATTCCTAGTCACATATAAAATGCATTAGCAAAGCAATTTTAAGAGCATGAGAAGTTTAATTGTTATAAATTAAAACTTCTTGAATTTTCTAGATTGGTTTCTAATAGATTTTTCATAGAAAATGTCATCTTAGTGAATAATGTATCACCAGTGAGTCTTACTCTGATTATGCTAGTAGACCATCATTGGGGACTTGTCGCATTTGTGATAAAGTGCTTGCTAAAACAACAACTGATGAAGCAAGTGTTTTGAGGAAACAGAAGAAATTAACGCTTATTAATAGCAATATGATGATTTATGATAGAATAGAAAACAATGCTTGAGTTTAGAGTAGCTTGGAATTCAACCCTAAACTATTCCTGTAAAGCTTATTTTTTTATTAAAAGGATAAGTTCATCCACACTATTGTTAATCACATATATATACTATATATACATATATATAGTATATATACATACATATGTATATATATATATATATATTCTTGTGATATCAAATTGCTAACTCTCAAGTAGTAAAATAGTTTAATTCTTCCCAAATGAATCTGAAAATATTAATAAATTGGGGTTCACCAGACAAATAAGTGCAACTAAAATGAGCCATTTTATTGAAAGATAATAGCTTTACCAAACTATGGCATTACAAGGCTATGAAATAAATGTCATCACTTAATTTACATTTGAATGTTATACAAAGTATATTTATTCTTGACTAGTCACCCAATAGAAAGTTCTGCTAAGTACAGTTAAACAACAAGTCCAATATCTTTTCACTGCATAGGAGGAATCTTTGTACTTAATATGTCATTTAAAGCACTGAACTCTTCAAGTACAAACTTTTTTAAATAATTCTAATGTATTAGGGAATTGGTTGAATTTAGGACTAAACATCTGAACATAAATGCATGGAATCAGTTGGAGCTTAACTGGTTCAGGCAATCTTAGTAATTAAATCAATCATTGCTTTAGAAATTACTGAATAACAATTAGAAAATCCTTAACCATTCAGATTACATTTACTGACATTGGAAAATTTCTGTGACGTTTGAAGCACAAATGGCTTTAGAGTTAGCACATACAGTAGTATTTATATAATTGAATTTATATAACTGAACACACACACTTTCAAGAAATGATTGCAGTGAAGTTTTATTAACAATTGTTATGCAGATGAGTTGTAAATAAAAACTGTATTTGCCATTTTGCAGGCCTGCATGAACTTCAATGACAGCGGGGCTTGTGTGACCCAGTGCCCCCAGACCTTCGTCTACAACCCAACCACCTTTCAGCTGGAGCACAACTTCAATGCCAAGTACACATATGGAGCATTCTGTGTCAAGAAATGCCCACGTAAGTCACAGGGCAAGAGTCACCCTGTTGACTAGAACTTGATGTGATGATATACAAATTTGATGTAAATTAATTTTAATGTGAAATTAGAACAGCATTGTAAATTACATGGGTGTGAGTGATACTTCTCCCATTTCCCACATAAGGTAATTATTTTCAAGATCTGGGAAGACAGTGTGGTGGTCTGAGCACCTCCCTGGCAAGTGCAAGGCTCCGAACTCGATCCCTGGTACTACATGACATGCCAGTCTCGGAACCCTGGGCTCACTGAGCTGTCCACCAACTCAGGGCACACACCTGTAATCCTAGTGCTGGGGAAGCTGAAACGAGAATTGAGCTGCATAGCGAGACCTTGTATAACATAATTAATTAATTAAAAAGAAATTAAAGTCCAAAGATATTTAAATAATTGGTTCAAAGTTTATAGCTAAGAAGCAGCATATTTGAGATTAAAGAATTATCAGTATTAAAACTCTTGCTATTTTTACTGTGCCTCCAGTTCTCTGCAGATTGTGCTATTTCTTAGAATTGAGTCAAATAAGTGGCTGCAAACAATCAAATAAATAGAGCCTGCTTTTAATAAGAATGAATTTTTTTTCTAAATTTATTTCCAATTATTTATAATTATAAATTATAATCCAATCTAAAACAAAAACAACAAATAAAAAGAATAAATTAAAGGATCTTTTACAAATTTATATGTTGATCTTTGCTTGAATCGAGGTTTTTGGTTGGAATAACCAATGGGACTTTCTTCAATGCTTTATTTATTGGAAAATAAATAAAATATAATATAGTACAGTCACATTTTCACATATTTATTCCAATAGAATCCTAAAATCTGTAGAAAACAGATATGAGAACCCACAACTTTCTTTATTGGGCTAATGTATGGATATATATATATATATATATATATATATATATATATATATATATATACACATATATATATATATGTTTCTTTTTGCTAAAAATATACTATGATACAAAACTATGCACTAATTTAAGCACTCTCATGTAGTGTACTGCAACATTTAAATCTCTGTTGTACCTTGATAGAATGGCTTAATTTAGCAAACTACAGCTGATCTTAGAAAACAAGGATATTTGTTTTCTTAATTACAGATCTATATTCCTTAATCCCGACTTCTGAAATCCAAAAAAACTCCAAATAATATATATTTTTGAAATTAACTTGATCTTCACATCTTGAGTCTAGTTGACATAAACTACTCAAAATCTTTATTTGGCTTAAATTGCTACAGATATATGAAAATGTTTAATTCTGTAATTTTACCAGGACCTTGTAGTGGTTTGGGTTCCCCAGGAATGGATATCAGGTTATCGAGGAGGGTGCTGGGACTCCATACTTGTGGAAAAGGAAAGAATCAGGATTGGTATTCGATGCTATCTCTGAAACCGTCACTTCCAGTGGGTTCTCTGAGGGGGACTTGTGCTCCCAGGCACTTCATCTGGTGTGCTTACTCCCACGGTTTCTTTCCTGTCCCTCTACACCACACTTGCTATCTTCCCCAACTTTCTAGTACTTGTTCTCATAGACAGGCCGCTGCTCGTGAGTACATACACATTCTAAGTGAAGGCGCCTTCTTTCTCCGCACAGAGTGCACAGTCATATTGTGCAGAACCATACCCTTGGTAGGATTTTATCTCGCCTGTGTCTTTCAACTCAATCCCCAGTTGGTGGCTCCAAGGAAGCCGCCACCAGTTTGTACCTACCTACTGAGCATAACTGTGTTTTCTTCTGTTACCTGCTCATGTAGTCCCTTTAGAGCCTCAGGAAGGGCCCGGGTGATGGTGTCAGCACAGTTCACCTCCCTCGTCCATATCCAATCTCAAACGAAGTGCTTCAATTGTACAGTAGTTTGTTCTTGACGCTGTCATTATGAAATTGTGATTCAAATCAGACCTTGCTCCTAATGGGCATTTATGCCCCAAGTTCAGTCACTGACTTATGGGTAGGTGCTCCACTGCTATGAGGACCCTGAAGCATGTCAAGGAAGAGCAGTCTATCAAGTTACATACAGTTCATATGCTACAGAGGGCAGGGCTTAGCTTTGGAAATCTGGAGGTCTGCCTTGCTTTCACACTTGGAACTTTTCATAACTCCATGTGGTACACACTTCCAACATAGATTCTTCCACTGTCATAAAGTATCTTGGGCTTTATGATGTTAGCATAAGAATTGCCTGAAACTTGTGTGTTTCATGCCATGGCCACCCTTTAAGTCAGGCTACTATTCTCCTAAATGTTTTACCAAAGTTTACCTAGTAAGATGTCCCCTGTCTGCTTGGTATACCTTTTGTAAAGTGTGTCATTCAATTTCACACTGTTTCTTCACACGAAAATAGGAAAAAGCTTTGGTGGCACTCAATTGAGACAGAACACATTTTGAACATTTCCTCCTGGATCTGAAGGACACTCTCTGGATCCGAGGCAGTTTAACTTAAGCTTCATTTGTGCTTCATGAACTTGAAGTATTTTTAGGCTTCAAATTGTATCATGACATGAAATGAAGTGGAACTATTGAGAAACACAAACTAAATGTCATGAAGTTTCCTGAGTCTATAAAAGAAATCCACTCTGTCTTGGGGGCAATTCAGGCTGTGGAGCAGTAGTCAAGCAAGTACGAGTGGTTTTTTAACACACACTCAAATTTGAATGTGAATTGTTGGAAATACTGTTTCAGATGGAAACAAAAATTGTGCTGGGAGAAGACACGTGAATACCATCGGTGTTATTAGTCATTTTTACATCCTAATATCGGTTGTTGTAAACTTGATGGCTGAACATTAACACTATTTCCTACTTTACTTTTCTTTTTTTGAATCAGATAACTTTGTGGTAGATTCCAGCTCTTGTGTGCGGGCCTGCCCTAGCTCCAAGATGGAAGTAGAGGAAAATGGAATCAAAAAATGCAAGCCTTGTACTGATATTTGCCCCAAAGGTAAGTGATCATTTAGTGCACAGGCATTTTGGCCAAAGGAGAAATATATATGATTTTCATTTACTTCATAATGGACCAGTTAAGTTACCCCTCATTATAGGCCCAGTCCCACAGAACCTCTCCCTCCACGCATTTGCTCCCCAATGTTGGATGGTTCCATGAAGTATCAACTAAGTGCATATTGTTACTTTTGAATTACATTAAGAAAAGTCTGCATAAAACCTCAAGTTAACATTGATGGGAGTACAGAGATGAAGTTGCATTCTGTTTTACCAGCCGCAAATGTGAGAAGTTTTGCACAAAACAAGGGGCTGATGTGCTTATTTTATTATCATGGCACATAGTCATTGCTTCTTATTGTCCATAAGCTAATCTACCACTCATTAACAGGAAGGCAAAGGGACATGCAGCATGGTATTGGGTCTCCACATCTTAAAAATTTTGATGATATGTGAAATGACAAGGGAATTTATTATAAGTGTTAAATGTTGCAGGTAATTCATGACATAGAATTTCAGTGGAGGAAGAACCCCTTCCAGCTGTAAATGCTGAAATTCCTCACCAGAGTGAAACTTAAATTAAGCAGGACCAAAGTATAGCCAGTCTCTCAAATGCTGTTAAGCTTTTCAAACTGTCAGGAGGTAAGAACAAATGCCACCTTTACTTTTATTTATTTATTTATTTTTTGTCTTTTAAAACAGGGTCTCACTATGCAGTTCAGGCTGGCCTTAAGCTCACTCTGTAGCTGAGGCTGATCTCAAACTCACAGCAATCCTCCTACCTCAGCCTTCCATGTGCTGGGATTACAAGCATGCACCACCATGCCTGGCCACCTTTACTTTTAAACAATGTGCTCTGTGTGTGTCTCTCTTTCTGTCTCATTCTCCCTCTCTATCTCTGTCACTGCCTCTGTCTCTCTGTCCCCCATCTTTATCTCTGCCTCTCTCTCCTACACTCCTACTTCTTTTCCTTATTAAAAAAATCAGGAATCAAACTCAGGACCTCACACTCACCAGGCAGATGCTGTACTGCTGAGTTATATCTTTGGCCCCTTTTCTTCTTTATTCTTTTTCCTTTCTTCTTTATACTTCACACGCACACACGCACAAATGCACACATGCACACACACACATATGCACACACACAGACATTTTTTTGAAGTACAGCTTCAGAAAGCAAAGGTAGTTTTTAATTCAAACTAAGTATATGGCTAGCCTCGGATATTGGTAATACTTCCTACTATTAGCACTCTGTGTTTAATATACAGTCTTCATTGAACCTCTGGTTTAGAAATTAGCTTCTACTTAGTAGACCAGGAAATAATTTTACCAATGTGATCCATATGTGAAAAACATTAAAAAATATTTTGCAATAGATTATGACATATATAATATTAATTAATAAGGGAAGGTATTATTTGAGAATGGTTCTATTTTAGTTCTACAAGTGCTGCACATTAGTATTGGAACTTGTCACAAACTTAATTCTACAAAGAGCTCTGGTCACTGGACTGTAAACTAGGCAAGGTGTTTTAAAATAGGCCCAGTATTAAATGATGACTCAAATAGTTATTTTGATATTAAGAAAACATGCCATTTCTTTTCTTATTTAACAATATCATTGTCATTTTGTAATGAGAAGACAGCGATTGATTTGCGGCCCGCAGTCTGTGTTTCAGCCCCTGACTGTGAGTCTTGTCTCTGCAGCTTGCGATGGCATCGGCACAGGATCCCTGACGGGAGCTCAGACTGTGGATTCCAATAACATCGACAAGTTCATCAACTGCACAAAGATCAACGGGAACCTGATCTTCCTTGTTACTGGCATTCATGGGTTGGTATTCCACTCTTGTACAAGATTCCTTTGCAGAATGTAGGCGAAACTGAAGGGATTGCTTGGCCGTGTCAATTTGATTCTTCTGGATCCAGAGGAGTCTTACCTAACATTTATGGACTTTACAGCCTAAGCAAGAGTCAGATCACCTTAAAGTCCAGTATACCAGAGTTTTGGGATTATCTGCACTTCGAGTTTAGTGACTACTGAGGTTTGAAAACACAAATTCATATATAAGTTAAAATGCATATATAGAACATTTCAAATGCATAGTTTTCAACAAGCTTGAGTTGTATTTAAACATGTCTAAGGAACAATATAAATGGGAAATATTAGGGACATTATTCAGGTTGGCAAGTGAATATATTGAGGCAACATAAATTAATATTCTATCAGAAAATTCATATAAAGCAAATCAAGTAATTTGACATAAAGCAGAGTTAGATTTCTCCTGAGCTTCTCGCAGAAGTAATTTGTCTTCATAGATTCTTTTTCTTAATTTGAGAAGTTAGTGCTATTATAGGAGATCTATTAAGTGCATTTCATTTTGGTAATAAAAAGTGTCACATTCTCTGGGCTCCTTCATTACAAAGACACCTGCTGATTTTAACTGGGAAGACAATCAAATTTGTATTCTTTGGATAGCAATAAAAATGTCAATATTTTTGCCTTAAGTCTTATCTATTTTTCTACATTACTACTTAGCCCCTAAATATTAGCACTGTGGCTACAGATAATGAATATTACGCTCACATTTCAACTCAAACTTTTATTCTGAACATACATCACGACAGTTCTAAAAGCCAAGTAATTTAGCACATTAGGAATAAATATGTCCAAATAGGAACAGCAAGAACAATAGCAGAAGATGTTTCTTTTTATTCAACTTGTTTGTACCAGAGCATAAAATAACTTTTGTACTTTAGAAATGTAGCTTTTTTGTCACACTATGTCAGGTGTGACAGTCATAGATGTGTACTCTCTGCTCAATTTGATGTAACTGGTCCAAGCAAAGATTTTAAATTGCCTTTAAAATTATGTCGATTGGAAATTCTCTGCCACAGAGCCACAGGGCACCAAAATGTTGCTGATGCAGCACTACCCAGCTTTAGGGGGGCCTACTCACTAGGCTGCATGTACCTTAGTTTCCAACTGCTCTCTGAATTCATTTGCACTTTTATCTGTGGTTTGGCCCACTGAGCAAGACACCTGCACCCACATTTAGGTGCATCTTTAAAACTGAATGAGTATATGACAATTCAATATATCTGCATTTTAGTTATTTTTCAAAGCAAGCATCACCATGGATGAAAGATCATGTGTTAGTAATGTGTTCTGAGAAATAAAGAAATACAACATTTCTACATGACCCAAGTTATTTGTTTCCACATTGATATACTAAATGTAGTAGCTTCAAAACCCTCAGTGTGGGTGATCATTGAAGTCATATTCTCCTGAATTCGGTGAGAAAAATAGTTTCCATTGCCATCTGGCCACGCATACCACGTTATACCTTAGGCAGTTGAAACTTCTCTGAAATAAAATGTACAAAGAATGTAGTCTACAGTAAACATAGTCTTAAAAATTCATTTTAATTCTCATTGCTATTTGAGAAGCCAGATAAAATCCGTGTATAGCAAAATACAGTAAATTACTGTGTTTTATCTACTAAAAGCCTAAATTTATGAGACAGAAGATGGTATTCTCTGTAAGAAGTGTTGCGAAATAGAGAGAAGAGTGACAGCTAACCACAGAATGAAAACAGCCAGCAAGAAATATTGTTACAGTTGAAGGGGAGGAGACAAATTGAAATTGGGACAGCATTGTGAAGGATAGCGCAACATGAAATTTCTACCTATGAATTTCTAAATATCTCAGAGAATTTTAAGGCCAGACAAGGGAGAGGAAATCCTTCTCAGTAAAAGGAATTTAGCAGACTTTGCCTTGGATCATTCCTAAAAGCTTACAGCATCCCCGGCTCACTCCTGCCCCTGGGATACTACAAACGTCACAGGCCCCATTCAGGGGAGTGGTGCTGCCCCATGAACCACTGCAGCAACAGCATGGTAGTAGAAGTAGGTGAAGGTGACTTCATGGAAAGCGACCTGTTACTGGCTGAAGTTCTTATGGATAAAACATGAGTGGGAAGGTTTGAAAAAGACCCAATGTAGTGAGGTTCACAGGGCCACATTTATTTTACTTTTGGTTCATCCTATAATGTATTTTTAAAGTTTTGGATTTATATCAGTTGCAAAATGCTTTCACACAGTCTCCTTTACCTATGGCAAAGGCTCAGGGGAAGTTCAATAAATAGAGAATATACTATCAGTTACCTCATGGGATAAAAATATGTTGTGCAGTTGGAACTGTACATTTCCAAGTTCATGTGAAGAATATTACAAAACCTCAGACTAAGGTAGACTTCTAAGATGAATGATCTGGTGAACTCACTCAGCTGAAAACTGGCATAGAAAATCAACTCCTATGGAGGAGAGGAGGAGAATAGGTGAAGTTCATTCTAATCTTCAAAACATACAAGTTCAGCTTTCTTTGTGGATGACTTGATCCAGGGTAGAGTAGAGCTGGATTTGCAGTTTTGTAGTGGTTTCTCCAAACTAAAACTAAGAAATAGGTTATTAATAAATATATCCTCCTTCTGATGGTTTTGGTATGAAATATGAAAGATTATTGTCAGTTGTTTGTCCCTGTACAGGGTGCATTTTAAAATCTTAATAAATGATATAAGAGAAAAGGAGGAATGAAAGAGAAAGAATACGAGAGAGGGGGAGAGAAAGACAGAGACAGGCAGACAGACAGATGTGGAAAAAATCAAAGATAAGCAGGAGGGGAAGTCAGTATAAAAGAAAAATCTCAATAATTTGTCTAATTTATAGTTGAAAAAAGTATGCAACTAGTATTATTTTACAGACTCAATAGTCTTTTATAGAGCATATTAGAGATCAAATAAAGTTTTCTTGAAGATTAAATCATACTTCTTTAGGGCTGGCCAAATAACTCAGAGGATTAAAGTACTAGCAAGCAGGCACAGGGGCAAGGGTTTGATCCCTGGGCCTACTGTGCTGGCCCCGCCCCAGGGGTGTGCTGACAAGGCAATTGAGACTGGGCGTGGTAGCGCACACCTGCAATCCCAGCCCTTGGGAGGCTGTAAACAAGTAGGTCACTACGTGTCCGACTAGTAGTGAGGCTCTGAAGATCCTGTGGACCCATCCCAAAAAAAAAAAAAAAAAAAAAAAAAAAAACCTTTTTAGCTTGATTATTTTTCCTTTAATTGTAGCACTTAAACAGGAATTTTTGAAGTTATAGCATGTTTTTTTATCTCAAACATAATATGTATGGCAGTTTCTCACAAAGATATGTATGGAGTATGATATAATCTTTACTCAGTCTCATTGCCAACATATGACATATTCTGAAGTTGTTTCCAAAGGAAAGTATGACTGTAAAGTTAATTTTGTAAATCTGAGGCAATGTGTGTGTGTGTGTGTTTGCAGGTGCATGTGCATGTGTGTGTAAAGGTGTGCGCTGTATGTGTCTGTAGCGATAAAGTCAAAAATGCATAGAGATTTTGAAAGGCAATAGCAATAGTTATCACCAACTGAGAATTTCTAGTAAATAATGCTGACTGTCGCTTAATTGCCATTACTTTCACTGCTTTGCTCCCAAGTTTTAACAAGGTGGTTTGATTTATTAAAATAGGTGAGATAGTTTAAAAAAAATATACTGAAAAGGTAACTAAATGAAACGAGGTCCTGCAGGAAACAAATTCAGCAGCACTTTGCTGAGCACGTTTTCAGCATATGAAAAGGTGGAAGTCCCTGGTGTGGAAGTCCCAGTGTCAGAAACAGTTTCCGTATGTAAAGCTGGCTCACCAGGAAACTTTACTGTGTGAAGTTAAAGCAGCATTGCCCCGTGATTTGGCATTCTTGGGATCATTCTTGTGCTTGTTCTTAGAGTGGCAAAGCGCTCACCCGGCAGGAGTGCTGGTGCTGTGCCACCCTGCGGCTCTGGTGGGGAGGTGCTGACAGGATAGATGCAGGGACGATGGCCTGCCCACAGAAGACAGTATGCTAAGAGATCAAACAAAGCAAAGTCAGTGAAGTTCGGATAGCATGTTGCCTTCACTGTGTCCTGTGGTTCGTTGGTATCGCTGGGTGCAGTAACATGGGAGGCATATCGCTCATTCACGTGGCTCTGAAAGTAGGTAGGAAAGTTCTCAGTTCTTAAAGTACCATGGATTTTGAGTGGCAGTGGGATGAACCTTCCCAAAGGGTGCTTTATAGTTGGTATGTGAAATGCTGTCAGCTTATTTTATAAGCTAAGTCCCTAGTATATAAAATTTCTGTGGTGCATTGGGCTTTATGCTAAACGTCCAGAATTTGTTTTATTCTGGCAGCTCAAAATGGTTTACAGTAAATGTTTGTTCTGGCTCCAGTATTGTGTGCTTGCTGTAACAGTGAGTCGTTTTCAATAAAGTCAGGATATTTGATTATATGGTCAGAGCTGTTCTACATCCTGCTTTTCATCAGCAAACAAATGTCAAAAAACTCCTTTTCCTCCTGCAGCAGCTTTGTGGGCTTCTGCTTACAAAACTTTTTGAATATTAAAGCATGAGGACAAGAAGAGCTTTCCAGTGCTGGCCAGATAGCTCAATGGATTAAAGCGCCTGCTCAGGCAGATCTCAGTGGCCATGTTCGATCCCCAGCAGGCCATGCCAGCCCTGCCCCTGGGGCGCACTGAGACCAAGAGTGAGACTGGGCATGGTGGTGCACACCTTTAAACCCAGTGCTTGGGAGGCTGAAAAACAGGAGGATCACTATGAGTCTAAAATGTGTAGTGAGACCCTGTAGACCCTGTACTGAATTCAGAAGAAGAAGAAGAGGAGGAGGAAGAGGAGGAGGAGGAAGAAGAATCAGAGGAGGAGGAGGAGGAAAGAAAGAAGAGCTTTCCTATATGGTTTGCTGCATAATGACACATCCTTATATATTTACTTATAAACATGGCAAATCTGCTCTAACATTTAATTCAGATTTTCGACTTTCATTTTATTTTATTTTTAAATTTTTAAAAATATTTTTGGCAGAATAGGGGATTGAACTCAGGCCCTTGTACTGTAGGCAAGCACTTATTCTACTGAGCTATCTCCTCAGCCCCCTCAACTTTTAAAAGATGTTCATTCAACATTGAAACAAATTCTGATTGGTAATGGTCTAGTTGTGCTTTTCAGCATTTCCCCAGTCTCACCAATGTCCAATTGTTGAGCCTTCAACAGAACTCCAGGACGAACATGCTCCTCGTTGCAAGGGATCCACTTGTTAGTTTGAAACAATAATCAAATAAAACTTTTTTGGAAGTGAGATCAATTGCACTATACAATATGTCAATGAATGAAGACCAGATACTCAGGATCAGGTCATTCTAGATATCAACTCATAGTCATTTCAAGACTCTCATGCTCAGATGAAAAGAAAAAAAAAGCCTGTAATTTGAGAATGAAGTTCCCAGGATACAAACTCTGTATAGGCAGTTTGTCAAGAGATGTGGACAACCTTGACTGATAGAATGGCTCCTATGAAGATTATATTCAAAGGCTTACTGTATCAATATTTATTTCCCATTTCAGACAAGTGAGTTCTCATACCAATGTGGAATATATGTCCATAAGAAGAATACAACTCATTTGGTTTCTGCAGCTAAATAGAGACTCCTAAAAATACCCAATTTTGGTATTTTATAGTAGGCTTAATCTCTACTGGAAAAGTAGTCAATGTACAAAATGTTATCTTCATATAAAAGACAGACATTAATGTGAAGTCTGACATTCTCCAAGAAAGTGTTCTAATGAACTAATACTTTCAAGAAGTATTGTGTACTCCTTAAAATAATGGTGTATATACTGAGAAGGTTTTGATATTGTGAGAGAAAGAGAGAGAGAGAGAGAGAGAGAGAAGACTTGAGTATGTAATTATGCAATTGAGTGTTAGGGTTAGGGTCCTGAGATCAATCCCTAGTACCACAAAAAAAGAAAAAGAAAATTTTGTTCATTTTCAAGCATCTTCATATCAATATATTACAACAGTGTGTTTATGTATTGGGAGATGTTATTTGAAAAATCTACAATATTTATATCTTTTGAGTTTTATAAAATTTCCTGTACTTTTTTAAAGGTAATATAATTCACTGAGATGGAAGCAAACATTTTCTGTGTTACATTGATCACTGTAAATCAGGCAGAGAGGAACAAAGAGATTTTAAAACCATCTGAAGACCAAATTCATATAGTATTATGGATATTCACAAATGGAGACCTAAAAATAGTGTTTCACCTGTGTTTCTTTCTGTCCTGTTTATGAATTACAAGTGCTACTAGCAACTTATACTGCCTGAGGAGAGCCCAAACCAGTTCTTCTTATGATATTGTTTATTTCCAGAGCATATTCTTCCCAATTAAGGATAAACCTTTAAAGGTGAAACAACATAAATCAGCATATTCATGGACTTGCTGTGTTTGTATTGTTTGTCAGGATGATTGAAATGGGACTGATTCTACACATTTAGAATAACTTTGGATAAAGAATTTACATTTTGTGTCATCAAAATTCTCAAAAGTACCTATTAAGGCCCCTCTAAATGTAGCATGAAAAGTTTGGATGATATCTCATTAAGTTTCCTACTCTAAATTAAAATTGAATTTAATGAAGTAACTACCGTCTCTTTTCTCATATTCTAAAATTTGGTTGGATCTCATCCTTATGTTTTAGGGATCCATACAATGCAGTTGGAGCTATCGATCCAGAGAAACTGAATGTGTTTCGGACAGTCAGAGAGATTACAGGTACTGTCTCAAGTGTCGTCTGTGTACTCTACACGTGGCCAGTTTAGTGTTTTCCTGAACGTATTGAATAATGTTAGTGCCAGCAACTCATTTTCAAAGCAATTTTTAAGTTGTAAAAACGTTATTATGAAAAAGAAGTATCTTATATTTTAGCTTTTGTATAGATTTTGAAAGGCAGTTGAATCACAAAACTAAATATTGTTTGAATTCCTTAAATACAGTATTAACAAGTGTCAAATAATCTAAGATCTTTGCATTATTCTTTTTTAAGTTCAAGGTAAAATTTAAGTATACATACTCATCAGATTCATCGTGGGGAACTTGTACCTGTACATGGTGTATCTTTATTTCTCTTTTTTTATCCCACTTCCCTACTCTGTCTTAAAACCCTCTGCTCCTCCTATGTGACAAAGCTTTGTTTCCAGTTTATCCTTGTTTCCTCATTCATTTTTCTTTTTTTCCTTTCTCGCTCCCTCTCCACAGTTTCCGTCCTTCCTAGAACAGTTTCTTCCTGTTCTACAATGTCTATTATACACCTTGGTTCTTATTTCTGCTTTCTGTTTCTCACACCAAAAAAATGAATTTGATATTTATACACGTATGTGTTTGATTCGTTTCACTTGAGTGTATGGTCTTAAGGTACATCTATTTATCTATGTATGTCTCAAGTTTATCACTTTTTTAAAAAGTTTATACTTATTTATGGATGAATATTACTATAATATAGAAAGAAATACATCAACTTTATCCATTCACCAGGTGATGAGTATTTGGGCTGTTTCCAATATTTTCTGTAACAACCTTTGCTGCTATAAACATATCTTTGTGATATGATGCTTTTACTTCTTTCAGGAAGATGTCAAGAAGGGGAATAGGGGCCAGGGAGATGGCTCAGTGGAGTAAGTGCTTCCCTAACAACGTGCAGGGGCCTGAGTTCAATCCCTGGTTCTTCCAAAAAAAAGAAGAGAAATAGAGGAGTCAAATGGAATCACTAGATTTTTCAATAATCTGCACTTCACCAATAGTTCAGAAGGGTTCCTTTCTCCCACATCCCCACAAGCATTTGTTATAGGTTGATTTCTTGATGATAGCCTGCCTTTCTAGGGTGAGATGGTATCTTAGCATTGCTCTCATTTGTTTCTCTTGGGTGTCCAGTAATGCTGAATATTTTTCATGTATGTATTTGTACTTCTTTGTCTGTGAAGGGTGTATTCATCTCAGGGGTCCATTTTTGGATTTTGTCTTTGAATTTGGAAGGGTCTGATTTTTTTTTTCAATTTTTTGTATGTTCAAGACATTAGGGTTTAAAAAAATGATATTAGTGTTTGTCTGATGAACAACTGGCTAGAATGTTTGCTCACTGCACGGGTGACTTCTTTTGTCATCAAATCATTTTTTGGTTTGTTGTGTTGTATTTTTTGTTTTTGTTTTTGTTTTGGTACTGGGGATCAAACTCAGGATCTTGCACTGCCAGGCAGTTACTTATGCTGCTGAACTATGTCCCCAACCTTCAAAATCTTTTTAATAAGATGAGATCCCAGTTATATGTCTGGTAGTATTATTCCCCATGCAATAATGATTTTGATCATGAAATTTTTGTCTAGTCCTATGTTGTCAAGACTTCTACCTATTTTTGCCTACTCCTATGTTGTCAAGAGTTCCACCTATTTTATCCTCCAGAAAATTTCATATTTCTTTCCTCATAGTTATATTTTTGATCCATTTTGACTTCAGTTTAATGCCTGGTGACAGACATGCATCCAGTTTTAGTCTTTGCATTGTGGAAAGCCAGTTTCACTAGGATCATTTATTAAAGAAGCTAACTTTCTTTCAGTAAACATGTTTGACCCTCATTTTCAAAGATAAAACAGTGCCTGAATGTGTTTGGGGTTGTTTTTGCATCTTCTAGTCTATGCCATTGATCCTCAGATCTATTATTTTGGTAGAGCCGTTCTGTTTTAATCACTGTACCTGTGAAGTACAATTTCTAGTCAGAAATTGTGATGCCTCCTGCCTTGCTTTTGTTGCAAGGACTGCTTTTGCTGTTTTAGGTCTCTTTTGGTTTGAAATACATTTTAGAGTATTTTTTTCTAGCTCTGTGAGGTCCACTCATGGTTGGAAGTATGGTTATTTTCATTATGTTGGTTTTTTCCTATCCAATATCAGTTCCATCTTCTTACATGCTATTTGATCTCCTTTTTCAGAGTACTGTAGTTTTAAGTGTGGAGATCTCTTGTTATATGGATTCCTATTTTATTTTTTGATGGTATTATGAGAGGCACTGTTTCCCTATTCTATCTTTCTTTGAGTTTGTTATTTGTGTGCAGGAATGCTATTGATTCTTGAGTGCTTACTTTGTATCTTGTTATGTGCCTGATTGTGATTGATCAATCTAGAAGTTTTATTGGAATTTTGAGGTCTTCTATGTACAGTACTGTGTCATCTGCAAATAATAGCAATTTAAATTCTTCCTTGCCTATTCTTATTCCTTTTATTTCTCCCTCTTTCCAGAACTGTATTGAATAGGAGTGATACAGTGGACAAGCTTGTCTTTCCTGATTTTAGAGTGAAAGCGTGCACTTCTTTGAGCATTTACTATTATGCTATCTGTTGGTCTGTCATAGGTAGTTTTTCTCATGCTGAGATAAAGGCCATTTCTTCCAATTTTCTGTGGTTTTTATCATGAATGGATGCTGGACTTTGTCAAATTGTTTTTCTGTATCTATTGAGATGATGATATGAGATTTACCTTTGGCTCTGTTGATATGGTATATTACATTTATTGATTTCATATGTTAAACCATCCCTATATCTGTGGTATGAATCCTACTTGTTCATGGATTATAATCTTGATGATTTACTACACTCCTTTTGTCAGTATCTTAATGAGGAATTTTGAGTCTTTCATTGAGAAGCTTAGCTTATAGTTTTCTTCTTCGGTTGAGTCCTTCTGTTTAGATGTTAGGAGAATCCTTGCTTTCAGTAAAGATGTTAGGAGTATTGCTTCCATTTCCATTTCATTAAAGAGTACAATTAAATGATAGTATCAATATGCCATGAGACTAATCCTGAGAGGGAAATTTGTAGTAGTGAATTCTCATATCAGGAAAACTGAAAGAGATAAAATAAACCACCTGTTCTTGAACCTCAGACTTCAAGAAAATGAAGAACAAGTCAAGCCCGAAGTTTGTACAAGGGAGGAAATTATAAATATTATGTCAGACATTAATGCAGTTGACACTGAGAAAATAATATAATGAATCAAAGAATTGGTTCTTTGAAAGATTGAATAAAATTGATTACCTTTGACAAAAACATTCAGTTAAGAACAAAACGAATAAAATCATAAGGAATCAAGTGTAAACTGATAATATCATCAATACTTATTTGGATGTGCCTTTACTCTAATTTGATGGACAGATTACAAAGATTAATGAAGAAGATATGAAAATTATAAATAAATCAATTGCAGTCAATGAAACTGACAATGTATTTAAAACACAAATAAAAATAGCCAGATCTTGATGGATATACTGCTGAATTTCATAAGAAAGTTTCTGAAGAGCTAATTCCATTACTCCTCAAACTCTTTAATGTCTTATCTTTGAAGCTAAGTTTTACTATTTATTTTCTGAGAAAGAACATGTGGCATTTTCTTAGTGCATAGTTATTGAGCTTCTAATATCTTCAAGACTATGCTAATATATGTTTTTGAATCCAATTGACATAAATCAGATATGGAGTTACTATTGAACAGTATAAAATCTAATCAGGAAGAATAAATACATGCATAAATGAGACAGAAGAAGAAATAAATACTGAGTCATAAAAAACAAAATGATGAACAATTTCCGAGAACAGAAATGATATTTTTCTTCTTAGATTGCATTTTACATTCATTAGAACAAAAAGAATCATTAAAATTTTTAATGTATAGTTTTATGATTCCATTTGTCTGAGAAGGGAGTATTCTTGGAGCTGTATTTTTATATCAATTATTTATTCTTTACCCCAGGAACTTGTGCTATGGTAATCAGTCTTGAAAGTATAAATACGTGATTGAATCCTTCAACAGTATAAATGTTCAATTGTATTTGCTTACCTCTCACATCTTTGAATATTTTTTCACCATATTTAAGAATAAATAAAACTATTTCTAAGGACATTATGACATTATTTAGTCATATTTTCTCTATCACTCTAGGTTTCTTGAACATACAATCATGGCCACCAAATATGACTGATTTCAGTGTGTTCTCAAACCTGGTGACCATTGGTGGCCGAGTCCTCTACAGGTGGGTATAACTATTTACACCTCCTGCTGACTCAGATTCTAAAAAGAAACTCAGGTCTCCATCAAGACAATGTGATCAATCTTATTGATTTACTGCTTCTGGAAATACGATGTTTCTGCCTTTAATTCAAAGCTTAACAAAAACACACCATAATGAAATGCTGTACATGAGTATGTATTTTGATTTTCCAACTGCTTATCATCTAATATTAGTGTTTCACAGGTATAGAATGAATGATATGAGCCTTATAATTAAGGCTTATGTTTGATTTTATGTTGTTAGTGCTAAAGACAGAGTTGGATGATTTGGTAGCATTTCAGGCAGGTAGGAAATAAATGTTCATCCCCTAGAAAGTTCTATTTGCTTCTCTGGTGCTGTCATTTGAACCATGCTTCAAAGGGCTCATGTTTCATTGGTTAATGAATGGTCAGAAAAAAATAGAACCTTATGAACAATGTCATATAGTTTCATATTTTAAATTCATGTGATAAAAATAAGTAACAGTCTTTATAAAACCACTATGCTTTTAGGCTTGTTTTAGAGCCCCTTTGTATAAAGTTTTTAACTTATAAATGATGTTGATTTACACACAAATATTTTCAGTTAATGTTTCTGCTTGCATTTGGAAAATATGTAAAAATTTTGCTATCATTGAATATGTTATTGTAAGGACTTTTAGAAAGTATATGGAATTTTATGATTAAAATCTAAAATATATAAATATGGCAATTTTTTAAAGGTAAGGGGGGAACAAGCTACTTAAATAAGGATCATATAGGGTAAATAGAGTTCATATTCACGCAAATCAAAGAATGAATTCTAAGGAACAATGGAAGTTAAGAGGAAGAGATATTTATTTAGAGAGACAGCTGCTGAGAGAGAGTAGGAAACCTGAATGTGGATTGCTGCATACCCTACTTCACAGAGGAAGGTTTATAGAGCAAAATGACAATGTGGGTACAAGGTTGATAAGGCCAAAACCATGACCGATCAATAATATATGTGGAGCTACTTAAGTAAGATTGATCCAATGGGGAAGGTCACATAGCAAGTGCACAGAGGAAGAACAAAAAGCTTTCCAAGAAGTGACGAACTGGGATGTTCTCGTCATGGCAATTGATGTGGATCTAGTCTTCACTGGATCAGGTAACACCAATCATACATTGCTTTTTCCTTGGGAGGCATGTAGGCCTGGACTGTCTATCCTTGTCTTAAGGCCTTGCTTTCAGTGCATTTGCTGCCAGCCACAGCTGTAATGTGTTTTCATCCCCTGCCCTGACACCCTTGGGGACCTAGCCTTGTTTGACTGTCTAGAACATTTTTAACTAACTAGCCTACTGTAAAATCAGAGATACACTATATTGAAGTACTAAATGGTAACAACCTTTACCATTCCTTAAAAATTCTAGAAATTCATCAAAAACATAAGTTAATCAAAGCATTTGACATCCTAGTAACAAATCCAGATGGTTATGATGGGATCTAAAGTTTGAAAGAATAAATTACAATTCAGTTTTTAATCATTGGACTCCGTATATTTTAAATTACTAAAAATAGTAACAAAACATAAAAATTGAAAAAGTATAGGGATAAAAATATTCCAAATACTAACAGGAAAGTATACTTAAATAAATAGTTGAAAGGAGAGTTTTGATCTGCAAAAAGAAAAATAATCCTCATTAGTTGACTGAAAGGTGGAATCATTGGAAATATACTTATTCTTTAGGGTATCAAAATATAATTGCAAGGCCTGGTGTGATAGCACAGTAGCCTAAGCACCTGCTTAGGCAAGCATATGGACCAGGGTTTGATTCCTGGTACCACGTGCTGCACCAGCCCCACCCTCAGATCCCAGACACATTGATACATGATGGAGACTGGGTCTGGTGGTGTATGCCTATAATCACAGTGCTGGGGAGACTGGAAACAAGAGGATTACTAGGAGTCTGAACTGCTTGAGCTGCAGAGTGAGACACTGTACCAATATATATTTAATAATAATGTGGACTATGTCAAATGAAAGCAATCTCCTTAAAATGATAGTTTTAATGTAGAACTTGTTCTTTTTTTTGCTGTATTTTAGGAAAAGGTCTACAGGGTATTCAGGATCTCACTACTAAATCAGACTTCTAGTGATTCTCCTGTTTACAGCCTCCCAAGTGCTAGGATTACAGGTGTGCCCACCACACCCAGTCTCAATTGCCATCTCAGCATGCCTGGGTGTGGGGCTAGCACAGCAGGCCTGGGGATAGAACCCTGACCTCTGCACCCTGCCTAAGCAGGCACTTTGGTTTGCTAAGCTATTTGGCTGGCCCTTTGTTCTTTAATTTTTAGAAATTTCCCCAGTTGTCTAAGCCTTCAGAGTGGAAGATTAATTTATCTTGTATTTTTAATTTGTCATAACCTTTCTTATACATTCTTTTTTTAAATGTATTTAGTAAAGGGTCTATAAGGTATCACTATACAGATTGAATTTGTAATGATCCTTCCTATTTTTCAGCCTCTCAAATGCTGGGATTACAGGAGAGTGCTACCATGCCTAGTCTCAATCCCCTTCTCAGTGGGCCCAGGGGAAAGGGCCAGCACAGCATGAAAGAAATAAAACTCCTGGTCCTTGTGTCGGCCTAAACAGGCATTTAATCTGTTGAGCTATCTGTCTGGCCCTACCTTCTTTAATGATAATGCTTTTTTGATTCCTGAGTCATAAAACTAACTAGCCATAGTTAGTGTCTGCTGTAACTATTCAGTAAAAGCTATCTAAGTGACATAATGTAATCAATGTCTGACTTATGAGAAATAAGCAATCATTGTGTAAGTATTTATTCAGCTAATATGGGACTTTGTCTTTGAAGAAGTTATAAAATATGCTACTTGATAGAAGACATTAACTAGATACTTTGTGGTAAATTTAGTGAGATGAATATATGCTGTCCTATTCATAATCCTAATAAATGAAGAATTTGGGTCTAGAAATTAAATTATTACAACTGAAAGCATTTGACAAATAAATAAGGACATGCTATTCCTGTATTGTTTCAATCTCTATTTATGTTACATCCACACTCTTTAGAGTGAGAGACAGTATCCTCTACTGTAATTTAGGAGCACATTTTATGACCAGGTGCTATGTATTTGTGTCCCACTTTTCCTTTTTTGTTCTCCAGTGGCCTCTCCTTGCTGATCCTCAAGCAACAAGGTATCACCTCGCTGCAGTTTCAGTCCTTGAAGGAGATCAGCGCAGGAAACATCTACATCACCGACAACAGCAACCTGTGTTATTATCACACCATTAACTGGACAACTCTCTTCAGCACCGTCAACCAGAGGATAGTGATTCGGGACAACAGAAAAGCAGAGAACTGCAGTAAGTACACGGTCCAGATGCTTAAAACACAGAAAGTCTAAAATCGCTCTAGTCTACATTGACCCAAAGAACTGAAAATGACAACAGGTCAGAAGTCTGTCCTTTCACTTCAGCCCTGAAAATGAATAATCGTCACAGTCAGCAGCATGAGATAAAATAATCAGAGATGGTGATGTTTCACAACATACTGTGTCTTTGCAAATCTTCCTTAATAACGGGAATTCCATAGAGATTTAATTTACCAGGATTCAATCACTTTGTGAATATCCATCTTAGCGAAATCTACTGTGTGGTTTTGGTGAATTTAGAATATAGGAAGAGTTTTGCTATTTGTAAGTAGAGGGAGAGATGAAGGTGTGTTCTTTTGGAAATACTCTTCCAGAAGTTTACTATCTGAGAGGAAAAAATTTACTTTATGAATGTATTTGTGTAGTATTTTTTTTTCTTTTTTTTTTTTTTTTTTGCATAACCAGGGATTGAACTCAGGCCCTTGAGCTTGCCAGAGAAGCATTTATTCCACTGAACCACCTCCCAGGCCCCATACATTGCATATAATGATCTCTTTTTTTCTTCATGTCTTGGTATACAGTGATCCATTTCATTGCTACTTTGCCACAGCAATAGAAATAACATGTTCCTGCGGCACATGACTGTGCCGTTCCTTTGTAACTCAGTGGTATTACTGGTCTGGCTAGCATGGGTTCTTGCTTTATTGGAAATTAAAATTAAAACTGAAGCACAAATTATAGGAAAAAAAAATAATGGGAAAGTTAAAGGGAAAATAAGGAAGGACTCCACTTTAAGGAGCTGCTAGAAGGGCACAGCCGGATATAGGATTCAGACCTGCCCACTTGCAAAGGGAGGAACTGACCTTTTCAAGTATTAGCCTTCTGACTGGGGTGTACTTGATCATTATCTCAATTCTTTCAGATTTCTCTTCAGTTCTGCTCATCTCAGTTAAATAGGGCTTCTTTCCTAGAATCTTGGTAATGGACCTTAGGCTTAGGACCATAACTCCCACCTTCTGAGGGTAGCTGAAAGTCCCTTCTTATCTTAATATCCTCTGTCTTGAAGGGAGATGAGATCACACAAATTCAGAACTAACCAACCCCTTCCCTAGATGGACACTCCCTGAAAAATTAGCCGACCGCTAGGATTTTAGGAGGAATTTCACCCAAGATTTACAATAACAAAAGAGGGAAAATGAAAGTCAAATTTTGTTATTCTTAGTTATCTACTGGGAAGTTATACGTCCATTTCTACAGTGAAAATTGGTTTTAAGTTCTTAACCTTCTGAGAAGAAAACACAAAGCCTGTGTTTAATAAGGAACAGGTAAGGGCCCATTAGCCTGTTCTCCACCCTCCATGTGGCAGTCCCTGGTTAGTTCATGCCTGTACCTCTTGGATGACTATTACAGAATTCTTTCTGATTTTTAGAATGAGTACACTGACTTCTATAGCCTATGAGCACTGCTACTAATTATGTAGCAATCTGACTTATTTATCATAAGTACTAATTATAGAGACTCAAAATTCAAATGATTTGTTTGTAAATACATATTCCAGTTGTGTCACCTTCATGAGTCAGATCTTTATGCACGAAAAATGCTGCATTCAGGCAGTAGTCTTACTGGGAATCATATCATTGGCAAATTATCAAGGTATTTATAAAATAGTGAGCAAGGTCACTGGTGTGAGTTTAAATGAATAGCTGATTTTCTAAACTTTAAGTACTCTAGGGGGCAATATTAAGTAATTTTAATGAATTGAATAATTAGTAAATCAAATCATTTTTAATACCATATCTTACATGACAAAGGCTCTAAAGCATTGTAAGCTATCAATGCTAAAAAATACCACTTATAATTAATTTATGAGGAACTTATATGCTAACAGTCCTTTAACTTTTAAAAATAGTTTTTAGATCTGTTGCAACGCGATGTTCCTAAGTGAATGTAAATTCTTAAATATTCTTCTTTTCCACAAGTTGGGAATATAAGATCTATTTACATATCAAAATATATTTGGTCATATTGATATTGATATAGGGAAAAAAATGATGTCAGGTGGATGACCTCCAGATGATATAGGAGAAAAATTTAACTCCTAACCTGACACTTACCTGGTATGAGTTCATGTTCTCTAAAACTAAAGAATAGGGGCCGGGAAGATGGCTATAAGTGCTTTCCTGGCAAGCTCAAGGGCCTGAATTCAATCCCTGGTTCTTCCATAAAAATGAATTTTAGGAACAAAGTTTATGAGCAGAATATATTTATTGTGGGAAAGAAAGCTTCTATCCAAGAGGACAGAAGTGGGGCCCAGAGGTAGTGATGCCCGGGAAGCTGTCTATTCCAGAGACTTTTATACTCTAAAACATGTGGTGAGGCAGGCCTAAGGTGTTGGTGAACATGGGAACTCCCTTAGGTCGGCCTGAGATGGGACAAAGCTATGGTCAACCAATGAGACAGTAAGCACCATTGCTCAAGTAAAATTGATTAAATCCAGTACCAAATGAGGAAGCACATCCATAGCAAGAAGGAATGAATCTGGGACAGGGTCTCCTCCTGTTGGGTGCTGGGTTAGTGACTCTGTAGGGCTCATTGAAGGCTACTGATACCTATTTAGAATGTCAGTCCCTGATGCCCATTGCTAGGTTAGAATGTGGCTGCATTTGTTTACTCTTAAGGCTTGGCCCAAACTGGGAGGGGCTGTTTCTTTCAAGTTGCAAAATCACCTTGTCTTCCATGTTGTATGGCCCTGTGTGACTGTCTATAATATTTCTATCTAGTTTAGCTGCTGATAACAATATTAAATAGAATTCATCTTTTATTTCCTTATTCTTTACATTGCTAATTCCTGGCCAAGTTTTCCTTGCTTTTTTGTTTCTTACCCCACATTTTTCTACTTGTTGGCAAGTATCTAAATATTTTTCAATCCTGTTACAACCAAACATTTCTTCTGTGATCCATTTGTAAATCCTACCAACATTTGTATTTTTTTAAATATTACACCTGAGAAAAGAAAAATAAAAAGAAAATATGGAGAGAAATTAAATGTAGAATGAGAAAAATGGGGAAAATGAAAATTTTCAATAAAGTACTTTGTGGACCAGCCAAATAGCTTAGGGCCCACCAGATGGCTCAGAGGATTGAAGTATTTAGGCAGAAACAGGAACTTGGGTTCAATACCCTGATTGCCATGCTGGCCCAGCCCTTGGGGTGCACTGAGAGGGCAACTGAGACTTGGTGTGATGGTGCACACTTGTAATCCAGGGCTTGGGAGACTGAAACAGGAGAATCACTGTGAGTGATCTGTACAGTGAATCCCTATAGACCCTGTACTGATACATAAAAATAAATAAATAAATAATTTTGTATCTTTTAATGACTTAAACTTTTTCAATAACTACAAAAGAATAAGTAATAACTAAAATGACAATAAATTAAAAAAAAGATCTCAAACTTCTAGTGTTAGGCCTATGGGATCAAGTTTATTTACCTTAAATCTATAGACATTCTCCTTTGCCTAGCACTTACATTTGACCTTGTGGCTCGGGAGCAGATGAAATGGTAAGGAGAAACAATTTTGAGGTATGGTCGCATAGAATCAAGCATATCATTTTTCATTTCTCAAATCTGAGGAGGAGTACATTTTGTGGCAATTCATTTATCAAATTTCAGACTTCAGTCTTTCTGACCATTGTATTCATGATATTTCTGCATCTACATTTTCAGAAATATAATTAATTTGGAAACATGACCCAAAAATGAAGGTACTGATGTTTATAATGAGTCTTCAAGTGGTATTTCACGTATGATAAAAATCTTGTCAACCATATTACTATCTGCAGTATGAAGGTCCAAACATTTTCTTTTAAATCTATGGTAAACATTGTATTTTAACATATTCTCTTTGTATTCACACACATACACAATACTTGAGTATATATTCTCATTAATTATAATACATATATGCAAATACAGCATTCATGTGAGTTGGCACATGCAATATAGATGGATATACTCATCCCAGAATGTATATTTATATATTACCTGGACTCATGTCAACACCTGGTAACAAATGATGATATTGGGTAGATGACCTGCAAATGGTATAGGGGAAAAATGATCTCCTAACCTAACAAGTACCTGAGATGAGTTCATGTTATATAAAACTGAAGAATGAATTTTAAGAACAAATGGATATTATAAGCAGAATAGATTTACTGGGAGAAAGGAAGCTCCTATCCCAGACAGGCACAGCAGGAAAGCCTGGGTGGGTTGTCCCTGGGCAGCTGTCTTTTCCAGGGACTTTTATAGAGGTAAACCATGTGGTGAGGTGGGTCTAAGGTGGTGGAGAAGACATGGGAACTCACTTAGGTGGGCATGAGGTGGAACAAAACTGTGGTCAACCAATGAGATTATAAGCACCATTGCTCAGGTAAAATTGATTAAAGCCAGTACCAAATGGGGAAGTGAGTCACATAGCAAGCAGGCATGAATGTGGGACAGGGTGTCTCCTGTTGGGGGTTGGGCTAGTGACTCATCTGGATTCTTTCAAGGTGATTGATAACTATTCGGGGATATCAATCCCTGATACCCATCCCTAGGGAAGTAGTAGTTGTGTTTCCTCTTTTGTCTTGGTCTTGAGCTGTGGCCCATACAGGAGTGTCTGTCTCTTCAAGTTGCAAATCACCTTGTCTTTCATCTTGCTTCCTTCAGGGTCTGGCTCTGTCTAACTGCCTAGAATATTTCTATCTAATTCAGCTGCCTACCACAATATGTGCCTCACACTCCTCCTTACCCACATCGCCATCACTGTAAAGCACTTGGATTTACATCCAGAAATTGCCTTCTTAACTTGAAAGAAGAAAATAGCCCTTCACGTAGAACAGTGGCCTTTTGAATTCAACATGATCCAAAGCAGTAATGACAATAAAAGGAAAACTTCACCTCATCTATAAGGGGTGACAGTGGCTTAAGCAGGTTGACTCTTTTAAGTCAGAACTTTCAAATCAGACTTTGTGGTTTCAAGTGACTGAAATTGAGAGAAACTAGAAATGCAAAACGAGCATAGCTTCTGCCTCCTTCACTTCTGCAGCCATGGCCCTGGCAAAGTGATAGTGGGGGGTGGAAGAAGCTTCAGTGGAACTTAATGAAAATATTTAGAATTTTCTTTAAAAGAGACTTAAGTAAAATTTTTGAAAGCAGAGAAAAACCCTAAGAGTAGAAATAAATGTTACACTAACTCCTCCAAGTGGAACAGTGGAACCCAAATATCTCATACTTTAAAAATATTTGTTCCTATGTAGCTAAATATAATGCATAAAATGGAATAATGAAATTCATTCTAGAATTTCAAAATGGAAATATGTTTATTTTTTCCTGTTATAACAGACTTTTCATATTTTTGAAATCCAAAATAATAAAACATATATAAAGGAGACCCAATTTTGGTATATGTGTATGAAGTAGATGAATGATAATTAGCAAAACATCCCTTAAATGTAAGTGGGATCCTACCATATGTACATAAATATTATTGAGCCATCTATGACTTCTGTTTAACATATTATGAATATTTTCCACTCTGATATATATAGTTCTTTGTTACTCTTTTTTAGAAGCTTTATATAAATGTTTTTATTGAATCAGTGCCAAATTAACATAATTTGAATTAGTTTCCATTTTTTCTTATTATTGCTACCACAATAATGTGGATCCTAATTCATAAAACATTTTACACTGTGCAATTTCTTCCTGAGGCTGAAGACTTAGCATAAGTGGAATTTCTGTGTAATTGAGTCAATATATAATTTTCATATGTATCGCTATATCATTCTTCAAAAATACTGGTTCAGTTCACGTTTGTTCTCAGTTCTGTATGGCAGAGATATTTTCTACTCTCTTTATAGACCCAGTATGTCTATGGTCTAAATTTCAGTGATGTTAAAGAAGAGAAAGAAGTCTTTGATGCTTTACACATCTTGGGTTAACATTAACCATTACATATGTGCATTGATCATCTATATTATATATCTTATAAATTACTTTAGCCATAAAATTTATTTTCTATCAGTTTGGGAGTTCTTTTCCTTCTCATTTGAAAGAATGAGAATTGAAATACATAAACTATTCTCTCTTATGTTTGTTGTACACATGTCTCTGTCTTAAGGGTAATTTTTAATCTTTTGACTTTTTACTTACAAAAATTCTTACTCATCTACTTAAAAGACTGAACTGCTACTTATTAATTTGATTTTGACATATTCTTACTTTTTCCTCTTCTGTACATTAAAAACTCTATGAAAAATTTTAATCTATGCAGAAATTCAATTTTAGTACATTTAAAATAATCTTCAAATGTTAACAATATTGATCCAACACAATTTATTGAATAACTTAGTGAATAATCTACCCTTTCTCACTCATTTTACTCATGTACAGTGTTTCTAAAAACAATCATTTAAAAATTATGCCACATTCTGTCTCAATCTATGTTACTGAATTTAATTGTCACAGACATCCTGCATCTAATAGTTTCACGCCCATTTTGTAGGAGTATACAGATGTCCAAAAAGTGAAGTAATATTTCCAATGTTTGGGGCTAAAAATAATGTCCTGGATTTGACTTCAATGTCTTTCTGATTTCACAAACCAAGCTTTTCACTTTACCATGTCTCTTAAAGAGAAAGTGATCGATTTCCATAAGAAAAATCTACTGAATTACTGTATTGAGTCTATATAACAAAATATGTAGAATGGCACTTGCTTTACTCCACATTTGTCAAAGGAAGAAAGAGATACAGGGAGGGAGAGTGGGAGGGAGGAAGGATGGAGGCTAAAGAAATGTATTTAGGTCATAGTTTTGGAGGATGAAAGGCAAAGATTGAGTGGGCTCATGTGGTCAGCCTCTGGTGTGTCTTTGCCACGTCATGACATAGGGGACAAAATCTCATGGGAGAAACACTTTAAAGAAAGTGTACATGGCAGGAATGAAAGCAAGAGAAAGGAAAGGGCCAAGCTTGCTCTTTGGGAAGAACCCACGATTGCAGGAACACAGTCCTCAGTCATACCAGATCCATTTACTCTTAAGAGATCAGATCCTTCATAGCCCCTTCCTGAGCCACTTGCAACTCACTTACTCCCTGGTAAGCCCCCGTCTAAGATCCTGCCCGCACGAAAGTTTCTACCGCCTTTTAAAAGTGTTACCACTTACCAGTGCTGTTACACTGGGGCAGGAAGCATGCACATGTGTTCTGATGGAGGGAATGCTAGTAATAACCACCCTCCATGTGTTTTATATTCATCAAAATATTCTTTTTAATTCAGACTTTGGTATATACTGTCTAGTTTCTTTAGACTTAGCTGTATCATTTATAAAAGAGAATTGATAATATTTCCTCACTGAATAGGTGGCTTAGAGAACATGCTATGTACGATTGAGATGCTACTGTTGTTGCTGTTAGTGCTCATCACAGTTCTCTCTTGATTAAAACGGATGCTAAACTTTACAATTACATAATATATAAATGGTGTATAAATGCAATAGTTAATAGCAATGAAAGAATTCCTTCTGGGGTGAATGAGAAACTACCAAGAAACATCAAGGGATTATTGTTATTATCATTACTAATGTATTTAGTACAGGCTCTACAAGGTCCCACTACGCAGACTGGACTTGTAGTGACCCTCCAGTGTTTAGCCTCTCAAGCGCTGGGATGAGAGGCGTGCACCACCGCGCCAGTCTCAACTGCCATGTCAGAGGGCCCTGGGGGCGGGGCCAGCAGGGCACGCAGGGTACTGAACCACAGTCCCTGCATTTGCCTAAGCAGGCTTTTTACACTGCTGAGCTATCTGGCCATCTCTCAAGGGTTTATTTTTAGGCAGAAGGAAAATCCACCTTATGAAATTGATGAACTATAAATTTGCATGAAGAACATCAACCAATAGTGGATTGAAAATGAATAAATAGTTATTAATAGGAGACCAGAAATGATAAATGCTCTCTACATATGGTAAGTTTAAAAATCTCTTTTAAATGCATTACTTGTCTCTCTTTTAACTGAAATGTTTTACAATTTGCTCTGTGATAAGTAATGAACTTGATGATTTAAAAAAATCCGCTAAGTACAGATTTTATATCAAAGGTTTAGAAGAAAAATATTTAGTGATGAGGATTTGTTTATATAAACTAAAAGAAATAAAAATATCTCTTGGTATCTATGTGAGACAGGTTCTAGAACTCACAGAAGCTAAAATCCCCGGATGCTTAAATTGCTTCTATAGAAGGCAGAGTGTGTGCCTCTAACCTGAGCCTACCCTCAGGTATGCTTTCTATCATCTCTATTTTGCCTACAATACCTAAAGCAGTGTAAATTGTAAGGGAGCAACTGTTCTGCTATTTTTTTTTAAGGAAATAAGTTAAAAGACCTGAATATGTTCTGTATGCCTGCAATCAATTGATTGACCTTTTTCTTTTCTTTCTTTCTTCCTTTTTTTATTTTTTTGAGATGGGGTCATGTTCTGTTATCTAGGCTAGCCTCAAACTCATGCAGTGCTCCTGCCACCATATCCTATAGATATGCACCATCATACCTGGCACTTTCTTTCTCTTTCTTTCTTTCTTCCTTTTTCCTTCCTTCCTTCCTTCCTTTTTCTTTTATTTTAGGGAAGGGTCTACAGTGTGTTCAGGGTCTCACTACTAGATCAGACTCGTAGTGATCTGCCTGTTTACAGCCTCCCAAGAGCTGGGATTACAGGTGTGCTCCACCATGGCCAGCATCAATTGTTGTCTCAGCATACCCCGAGCGCAGGGCGGGCAAGGCAGGCCCTGGGATCCAATCTTTATTTCTTAATCTATGGTTGATTGATTGTGCAAACACAGATCTACAGATAGAGCCAACTATATACAGTTTTTGTTTACCTGTAATTTTATATCCCTCAATGAAAATCTACTTAGAATGTCTACCTCATTGACAGTGAGTCCAGAAATGTGATTTGCAAAACTGTAACTAATTGCTAACAGTGGAAAGCTCTAGATGAGCACATGGCTTATTTTTATGAGTCATGTCTTCAGAATTTAATTCAGAAGGAGTTAATTATCAAGGAATAAAAGTATCTCTTATTCACTTTTCTCTGGTAACTATAAGAATAATAAGAAAATAATAAGTCCTTCGCCTTCTACAGCATCATAAAAAAATTTTTGGCTTCTTATAAAGCCACCTGGCCACGCTACTTGCGTAATCCTAATACTTTTTATGCTACAGAAAATGAATTTTGATTATAAATTAAGATCTTCCCTGTTTTCAGAAAACAGTGTTGTGAATTTCTTTCAGTTCCATTGAATTTGTGCACTCCTGTTTCTTTCATTTGGGTAAGTGTACATTTAAAAACAGCATGCTGCCTTTCCAGTTAGAGGAGTCATCCTTCCAGCAGATAGCTGGTCTTCACTCAGGAGTCAGTAAACTCTGCCTTTTAGTAATCGTTACCTTCACATGAACCCTAAACTTCATGACTTTTAGAAAATGACGAACTCTTGAGTTCTTAAAAGGTAGAATATCTTAATTTTTACTCTAAAATTTTCTTGTTTACATAACTAAAGTAATACATCAGTCCACCATTCATTGTAAAAAAAAAATTCAAATATGAGTTTGTTACTGTATTTGAAACAGCACAATGTCTAATTAGTAACAATGGTATAAAATGTTCTCTATGTTCCTATCAAAAGGGTAATGAGAAGTTCCTGTTGCCTGTTAGTCACAAGCAAATGATACCCCTTCTCTTTTATAATGGAGAATTTCTGAAGGCATCAAGGATCTCTCACATATGAAAGCCAGGATTACTTTGGATTTTATCACAAATGGCAGTATTTTAACCTGATTTGCCTCTAGATGCATGGTTTCAAAATTTCAAAGTTAAAATGTCTGATGGTTAAGCACACAATTATGAGGTCCAATTTCTGGAGATTCTTAGAAAGTACTGTGGGATATGCAGTATACTGCCAGAAGGAGATATGTTACATTTCCAACCCGTTGTGCCTATTGATGTGGCATTATTTAAAGATGAAATTTGTCAGTTACTTTTTTCCTCATTGCTGGAACAAAATACCCAACAGCCAGAATTAAGGAAGAAAAGGTTATTTTTGCTTGTAGTTAGTGCACGTTTCAGTCCGTGTTCAGGTGGCTCAAGGCAGAGTGTAACATGGCAGAGGCCAGCAGGTCATTGTGGGCAGAAGAACAGCAAAGAACAAAGGGAGGAGCAGCAGATGGTGAGGCAGCAGTAGCAAGCCTTTCTTCCCTCCTTACATTTGTATGCAGATTGCCCACCCCAGGGCAGGTGTATCACTCAGACCCATAAACCCAGCCCTGGATCATGAATTAATAACAGACTCTAGAAGCTGCTCCAATAACTGCATGTGGCTTTGGGGGGACACATAGATAGAAACCATAACATAACTGAAGTGAAGTAAAGTTGGTCTGTATGGATAGACTTGGTCCTTTATCCAATGACAAGTATCCTTATATGATGAGAAGAGAGGTAGACAGGGACAGGGGAGGACACCACATGAGGGCGTGCATATACTCATGTGGGAGACAGCCATGTATAAGGGGGGAGGGCTGGAAACATGCACAGGTATTACAGAGCTGCAAGCCAAGGGATACTAAGACTTTTTGCATCTACCAGAAGCAAAGAGAGAGGCAGGTAAGATTCTTTCCTTGCCAATACCTTGATTCTGTACTTTTGGCTGCTAAGACTATGAAAGAATAAACTTGGGTTTGTGTGTTTTTTAAATGATCCATTTGGAGACACTATGAAACTAACACAAAGTGAAAGAAAGGCATAAAGTTGCGCATTTTTCGTTGAATACTAGATCATCCTGAGACGGAATTTCCTTGGGAAATTCCTTCCCATTCCCCCTTCTATCTTGCTAGAATCAGACATGTATTTGAAAACATTAATTTCTTCCTGAGAAGAAGTGCCCCTTCAAATGGGACTCATTACAGGAACATTTACAGATGAATAACTTAACCATATGCATTTCACAAGTTTTGGAAGGCAAAGAGAATGAGTGAACTTAATTTTGACAGCTGCCTGTAAGTCATGTTCTTTTCACGTGATAACTGTAATCCACTCAATACAAAAAAGGGAATGTTTAGAGATAGGTAACATATTCATTATATACTTACAGTACTTTATACTATACCATCTGATTTTATACAATTGAGAGATTTAACAAAATATTCATTGACTTTTTTATAGTTAAGATTCCTTTTGAGAGAGATTTTATGTTGTTCAGAGTATTCTAAGTAAGAACTCAAGGACTTTCTGGAATTTTGCCATTGTCAGCACGGCTTGCACTTACTTCTTCCATTATGGCTTTCTATCCAGGGCCCTTCAAGGTCAGGAATATGTAGTACCCAGGGGTTTTAAGCCCTGAACTTACTATAGGTAATATCTGTTTAACCCATTCAGTGTGGTGAATGAATATGTCTCAGCACTAATACTTCCATTCCTCCTTTCCTCTAGTTTTTACAGATTTATTCCATTTAATATTACAGATATATATGAGGTCTTTCCCTTTTGTTTAGCATTTCTTCATTTTTCTTACTCATGTAGAAAGATCTGTCCTCTCGTGGCTGATAAGTTTTCACATCAACAGTGATGGTGGTGGTAGCTGTGACATAGCACAGAGGAAAAAGTGGGGGGTTGGAGCCTTTAATCATTCTGAGCACATGGAGGGGATTAAGGGCAAGGAGAAGAGCAAATCCTCTGACCTGAGAGACGGAGGATGAGACTTTGTAGACCTTTGCCAGGGGCAGAGTTTGAGGGGCAGGTCTAGTGACACACAAGTAGATGCCTGGAGGCTCCCTTATGTGGGTAAGAAAGGTAAAAGGAAGGAGGAAGTGGTCGTTGGGAAGATAAGCTGTTGTTTTGGGGATCGGGCATGTTGGATCAGGGCCATGATAATTTTAGCAGTCTATACTTGGGCCATAATCTGTCATTCTCATCTTTTAGTCATTATGAAGGGACAATGAATCTCTTAGGCTGCTTCCTGCTGATTGGGGGCATTATTTCGGGGGCTAGGAGATTGACAGGATGATTGTTTGTGCCCATATGGAAGCTAGTAGGGCAGGTCAGATAGCTCAGAGGATTAAAGTGTCTGCTTAGGTAAACCAGGGGCTGGGGGTTCAATCTCTGGCCTGCCATGCTGGCCCTACTGCTGGGGCACCTTAAGACTGAGACTGAGGCTGGGCATGGTCGTGCTCACTTGTAATCCCAGCACTTTGGAGGCTGAAAACTGGAGAATCACTACAAGTCTGATCTGTGTAATGAGAACCTTTAGAACTTGTACTAAATACATTAAAAAAAAAGAAGCTAGTGCCAAGAGTTTTAGACAGGATTAGAAGTTCACCATTAGTGAAGGCTCACATCTGAGATTGAAAAATTTTGTGTGGCACCTACAAGTTGTCTGAATAAACTGTCCAGGTTCTGGCAGTGAAAAAATAGAACAGAAGAGAGTGAAGGTTCAGAAACTTGATGGAAAAGCAATACATGGGTTACTCTGGGAATTTTGAACCAATAGTTGGGCAAAGATGTGTAGTGAACAGGAATTATGAAGACCACTCAGGTGACAAGGGCTCAGGATCAGGAAAAGCAGAGTTTTCGGGTGGAGTGGAGTTGTCTGGACATTAGTTGGCTCACATAATGTGGAACCAAGAGTACAGGCTGCCAGTCAACTTTTACTGCTGTTGCCATTGGTGGGGAGGGAGCTTTCCACATAAGATCTGATCCTGTAGACTTACCAGATTTAAGATTTATTAAATCTCCAGGAAATAGAAATGGCACCAACTGAGTAGTAACTATAGGTTGTGGGAGGCAGGTGTCTGTGTGTTGTCACAGCAGGTATCAGAGAAAGGATAGAAGAAGAGTATAATCAGCAATGGGAGGAAGGTTATCAGGAGCAAGGAAGTTGTGAAGCAGAAAGGATCTCTCATGTAATTGAATGGACATAGAAAGGTGGGTGCCCTGGACAGTGCCCCAAGTCTAGTTAGCACTAAGCAAAGGAGCTGAGGACAAGGCAGGTGCGGCTCCATGATAAATTTGGTGAAGTGGGCTGTTAAAATCCACTTGTCTGTATTCTCCATTGGTGTTTAGGGGCTATTGGATGTTGGAGAGCACAAGGGAAGGCTGAGGGGTTCCTGAGGCAAACCAGTGCATGGGTACCATGGGTGGCATTAGTATGACTGGAAGTGTCCCAGATTATGTGGTTGACAAGAGAAGAGGGAAGTGAGGGGGAGGATCTGGCTGCACATTGAGGTTGAGTTTGTAGGATGAGCTCTGTAGGGAGAGAGGTGAAAAAGAAGTGAAGCTTTTGGAGGAGCTCTCTCCGCATGAGAAGTGTGGGGCAGGTTGGAAGCACAAGGAAGTAATGAGTGAAAAACAGTGTTGAGAGTTGGCAGGGAATGTTTCCAGTCTGAAGGGGTCATGTATGTCAGCCATCAACACCCATTATGAAGACTATAGGTCTAGTATAGGGACCTAAAAACTCAGTGAGAGCATTTGTGGCTCGTGTGTCAACAAGAAAAGTGTCCTACCTAAGATGCCTAGTGAGACTTGGGGCTGACAAAGGTACAATGACTGGGGCCATGGGCCCCAAGCTCATCATTTCTCTTTAGCAGCAAGACCAAGCAGGTCAACTATTGATGGATCTGGCTACAGTGAGTTCTCCTGTGAGGATAGGGAAGTGGATGACTTACCCACTGTCTGCAAGACAGGGCAGTTGAATTTCCAGTGACCTTTGAGCTTATAGATGGGATCAGGTCCTAGTGGGGGCTGCAGGTTGGGGTAGGCTTTGTAGCACTTGAAACCATCCAGGAGGGTGTCAGCATTGTTTAGGCTCAGCATTATCTTACCAGGGTCCTGTTTTGATGGGAGTCCTGAGTGTCATGATCAAAAACTGGCACTTGTGTATAGTTAATTTTTGTCTGTATTATTGAAGACACAAAAAGCCAGATTAAGTAAGTCTTTCTGGTGGAGTTTGAGGGCCGAGATCTGTCTTTTTTAGGTTGGTACAAATGTCATGAGTGGATAGGGACAAAAAATAGGAATTAATAAAAACAGTTCTTTCAGGAGAATCTGGGTGTACAATACTGTACTGAGTTGGGATCAATACACTTAATTATAAAAACTTTTTCTGAGTTCTTAGCACCTTGAAATATAAAGTGTAATGAGAGAGCTGATGTTTCTTACCAACCCTGAATGTTCTATTAGTTAAATCACTGTAGAATGTTAACATTTAATAGAGATAATTTAACAGAGATCATTTCACACCAGTAGTCACACATAGTATCACAGCATAACAGTCATGATGAAATCTACATTTTAGGTAAGCATCTCTAAACAGCATGTAAGCATCTCTACATATCACATAATTTTTTGTTAGAAAATTATCATTTGACGGATGACCTCATGTTGGCTTCACATGAACCTCTTATTACAAATATCTAGAGCATAAATAAAAGGCATATGTTTAAATCTGAAGAAAAATTTACATTGTAGAATACAATTGGAAGACATGAATACATTTGGAAGGCATGAATACATTTAATACATCAAAAGCATCTTTTATGAGAAAACCTTATTTGAATTTTTAAACATTTTTTTAACCAATGACCAAACTATTGGACTGTCTTTTAAAGAGACTATGGATAATAATGGGGTCTTTTTATTAATGAGTAAAGGTTAGCCACCCCTCTGTCTACCAGTTAAGAGTCCTGTCCAATAATCTCTCCCCATTTTAGCAATTTTTGCTTAATTATGAACCAATTTGGATATCACTTAGGTCAGCTGGTAACTCTGGAGAAAGCATGCTTTTTAGTCCATGTTTCAAAGCTCAAATAAAAAGAGGAACAGTTGTTCACAGAATGACATACAAACATATAAATATACAGGATGCACAAGTTAATATCCTTACAAAATCAAAGTACACTCAAATATATATTTGCTCAAATTGGATTATAATAACATTTTTATGTTTGTACTTATAAAAAAGACTGATTAGAGCTTTTATAAGTCAATTAATAGAGATCTCTTAGTAGAACTTGAAAAACATAAAAACCTCTCATTTGTAGTGAATATACGTCAAAGCGAAGGCTGCAAGATGGTGGTGGCTCATCGAGTGATGAGGCACTAAAAGGTGGTGCTCTGACATCACAAGAGGAGCGACTGACTATAAGATGGTGGTAGATGAAGATAGCGGTGATCATCAGGTGACGGCCGCCACAAGCTGCCACCCTGATGTCATAGGAAGAGGGACTACATAGTGGGGGTGGATGGCCGCTCACGATGGCCGTGGCTCATCAAGTCAAGGACCTCCGCAAGCTGGCTCTCAGATGTCATGGGAGGAGCAACCCTATAATGGCTGTGGATGGCCACATGGCACGCAAGATGGTGGCAGCCACATGAGGCACAAGATGGCAGCAAGTGGCCACATGGGGAGCAGTCATAGGCCAGCAGCATAGCCGGGGAGTTGTGCAGGAGTAGGTATGGAATGAAGGAGGAAAACGGTGGAAGGAGGGGCCACAGACATTTGAGGTTTCCATACAGAGGGGGACAGAGAGGTAGTGGAATACAAGGGGAATTAGAGACAGAAGCAGAGGGAAGAGATGTTGCTACAGAGGGTGAATTAAGTAAAGACGCTATTGGAGGAGACTGACAAGGCAGAGTTGCTGTAAGAGGGCATGGAGAGGGTAGTACTGGTGGATAAGATGGGGATGGCAGAGGGGGAAGGTGGGAGGGAGACATTTTTCAGTCAACAAAGGCTTTTAAGGGATTTCTGGTGATTTGCCATCATGATAATACAAGTTTTAAAAAACTGAGATATCCTCAAAATCTGAGAGTGCTGAGATCCTCCAGGAGAAGCTGCTCATGTGTGCTTTGGAGGATGGGAAGAGTATTTCCCATGGTGGCCAAATTAAAATGAGCCAAAAATTAGGGCAAAAGCCTGATGTCACTTCCTGCCAACAAGCCATCACTTTATAGCCTGGAGTGAGCATGACAGAGACGGGGCCAATACCCACTTTAGCAGTTGTCACTAGAAAAATTGAGAGACTGGGGACCAGATGGCTGAGAAAGATGGGGAGTCCCGACATGAGCTCACTATTTTCAAGATGAGACAAGAGGAAAGACGGGAAAGGTCCCCGTAGTGTTAGGCTCATGAGTGAGGACTGAGATTGGCCGGTGTTGGATGAGCGCTAGCACCAGAGGCAAAAGCAGAAGCAGAAGCGGGTCCAGTGAGGGTGCTCAAAACCAAGGCAGGGGATGCCCTGGGAGCTGCACTACTCACCGATCCAAGTCACGGCACCAAAAAAATGATAGGTTTTAGTGGCAACAGCGATGGTGATGGCAGCAGTACAGCTGCAGCAGAGAAGCAGAAAGGAGGCACGGGGCTTTATCAACTCTGAACGCATGGAGAGGACTGGGGCAGGGAGACGGCAGATCCTCTGACGTGAGACTGAGAGGATGAGACCTTGCGGACTTTCGCTAGGATCAGACTTTGAGGGACAGGTCTAGTGATATACAAGGAGCTGATTGGAGGTTTCCTCATGTGGGAAGGAAAACTAAAAGGAAGTTGTATCCTGAGCTAGAATGGTGAAGGAGGAGGAAGTAGTCGTTGGGAAGACGAGCTGTAGTTTTGGGGATTCAGCCATGTACAATCAGGGCCATGATAAATTAGCAGTTTGTACTTGGTCCAAACCTATCAATGGTAACATCCTAAAGCCAACATACAAGATCTATGAATGTTTCCTTAGAAAGCACAAGAGTTTTAATAGATGTAATAGATTTCAAGGTGAGACCATCCTCTGAGGTTATCTGAATGAGTCACAGATGTAATTAAAGGCATCCTTATCAGTGGGAGTCTGGAAAAAAAAAAATGAGAGACTGGAAACTAGGAAGCCAGAAGACGCTGTTGCCTTGAAATTGGGGATAAAATAACACACAAGCCAAGGAAGGCCAAAGAGGGCACAGACATAGGAAGAAACCATTCTTCTTTTTTTTTTTTTTTTTTTTGTCTTTTTGAGACAGGGTCTCACTATGCAGTTCAGGCTGGCCTTAAGCTCACTTTGCAGCTCAGGCTGGTCTCGAACTCACAACAATCCTCCTGCCTCAGCCTCCCGAGTGCTGGGATTACAAGCATGCGCCACCAAGCCCGGCTTAGAAACCATTCTTCTTTGGGAGCATCCAAGAGGTATTGAATGCAGTGGGACTCTGACCTCAGAGGACTCACTTGGGACTTCTGGCCTCCAGAACTTGAGAGCCTAAATTCATGTTATTTTAAGCAATTGAGTTGTGGTAATTTATTGCAGTAACAAGAGAGAACTTCTCAATTCTCTTTTAATGATTAAAGTCTGGCTTGAGGCAGAAAGAAGATGAATGTTAGAAGTCAAAGGAGGATTCCTTAAGTCTATTGGAGTGGAGCTCAGGACCTTAGTCCCTAAGTCTGCCTGATTCCACTTTCCTAAGGTCTAAGTCTTAATGTAAGAGAATGACTTGTCTTGAAAGACCAGTGCCTGAAGGAAAACTTCCTTAGAGGTGATAAATACTGACAACACAAACAAACAAACACAAAGCTACCTTCTGTTCCTAGCATCTGTCCTTATGGAGGGGAGAGGGTGATTGATTTGCCCTGCTTAAGTCACATACCTCGTTATAGTTTGTGTCTAGTTGTCTCCCCAGTGCCTCATGCAGTCATGAGGAAGCTGTGATTAACTCATGATCCAATGCTGGGATTTTGGGCGTGCATGCTGCTGGGGTTATGGGTATGAGCGCTACACCCAGCCTGGGACAGATGGCCTGAATGCAACATAAGGAAGGTAGACTTGCTCTTCGTAGCTGTTGTTGCTGCTACTTCTTCATTTTGCTCCTGCTGTTTTCTGCTGCTATAAACTGCTGTCCTGTGCCATGTGCTACTTTGCCTTGGAGCCACGTGAATGTGAACTGAAAACTCCACTAACCATCAGCTAAATAAACCTTTCCTTCCTTAATTTGGGGTGTTGTGTATTTTGTCCCAGCAATGAGAAGAAAGTAACAGTGACAGACCTCTTTCCATTACCACTATTATTTTAAAACTACCAATTAGATCCTTGGCTTTTCTGCCAACTCCTCTCAGGAGTTTCCCACAGCACTTGGACAACATGCAGAATCTTGAGAACGGCAACGTAACCTCAGCACCTTACCAGGTGGCTATTTTCTACCTTGGTCATGCTCCCTCTGTTCTCTGAGAAAACTAGTCAAATTTGTTTCTCAGAACTGCCTAACTGGACTTGCCTTTCTAATTTTCTCAGCCTCCTTAGCTTTGATTATTATTGCTACCTGACTTGTATCAGCATACGTGTTTCTCCTTCTGAGGTTTTCCCTAAGAGCATTCCTTCCTAGGTGAAGCCACTGGCTATGTTCTTTCAGCACACTCTAAAATGTTGCCCTACCTTCTATCAAAAATATTTACACATAACTGTATGATCATCTATTGTCTGTCTCTTCAAGTAGCTCTAATTCCCATCAGGTGAGGGAATGTGAATTTTATTTTATTTTTCTGTCATATTCCCCAGTTCTTAGGAAAATCTAGTAGAAAGGAAATAGTTTCTAAATAAGTATCTTTTCAAAATAAACACATGGATATTCTTTCATTCTTTTCATTTTTTTTCTTGAGTACATTCATTAACAGCTACTTTTCCAGACCCTGTCATAGTAGGTTAGTAATATGATACCAACCTTGAAAAGTTGATGTTATTCACTTTACAGCGGAATGATATGTAAATAATTGCTAAGGCTACATGATGCATGAAACTGAAAGGATTTAACCTTTGTCCGTTTGATCATAAAATCTAAATTATTATTATTATTATTTTTTTTTTTTTGTCTTTTTGAGACAGGGTCTCACTATGCAGTTCAGGCTGGCCTTAAGCTCACTTTGTAGCTCAGGCTGGTCTCGAACTCACAACAATCCTCCTGCCTCAGCCTCCCGAGTGCTGGGATTACAGGCATGCGCCACCACGCCCGGCTCATAAAATCTAAATTATTACTATATTAAAATGTACTTTCCCACTTTAAAGAAAGATTAACAGTACCTAACCAAATACATTTTAAGCAAAATCTTTGCCTCTATATATGATAAACATGGTGAACAACATAGATGAACTTGCTCTCCAATAAAAGAGGTTTTTTTTTCTGCCTTTGTGTCTATAGACAGTACTCCATTTCAATATTTTTGAACTAATCCATTTGCTTTCATACAGGTAGCAAAATCCATTATTTTAATCTTGTCTCTATTTTAATGGAAACAAGTTCAATGTTCGCTATAAAGGTCGAAATACTAAACATGCTATTATCTCTCCAAATTTTTAACAGGCAGGTACAATTCAGATGAGATAATGAAAAATCTATTTCACAGCTTCCAAAGAAAACACAGACAAAGTGAAAGGTTTCCTAATGCGTATATTTCCAAAGATTCTTTAGAGAGTTTTATAATGGCCTTGTGCACTGTAAGGCACTAAACAGGCCTTCTGCTCCTTCAACGTGGCTGTCATGCTGCATGCAGAGGTTGGCTGAATTCTTGCTGCTGATAGAAAACTTCTCTTAAGAATTTCAAAGAAGCAAATTCCTCAGCCTTTTGTTTTATGTTGTGTGAAGACGTTTTCTTTGTTTTCACTCTGGAGAAAATGATCAGCCACTCCTTGTTTCCTTCATCTAGTGCTTTAGAAAGAACAGGAAGACAGTAGCTATAATGGTTTCCTAGTTATTATGGCTTTCCATGGGTAGGTGGGGTGGCTTTGTACAGAAGTCCTCTGCTACTGTACACATACATACAGACTCAGGCAATAAGGAGCAGAAAAGGAAATAGATCTCGGACAACCTAAAACCTGTCTCCTCCATCAGTGTCAAAGTATAAAACAGGAAATGTAAGCAGGTCTTTCCTGCTGCATTCTGTGAAGTTCAGTTACCCTTGGCAGGGGGTGAGCAAGAGACAACAGTGAGAGAATAATCAAACCTGAAAATAAAAAAAGATGTGGAATGGTAAAATAAATAGACTAAAACATTGATGAGATCCCTTGTGCTATCAGTTACTGGTGGGTTTGTCAATTTCCTTAAGAAAGAAATGAAGAACGAAGATGAAAGCCTTAGGTAGAATTTGGTAAACAATGAGTTTAGGGCATGAGTTATATTTTCTAGGTAACAGTTGCACAGAGCCAGAGATTCATGGGTACTCTATACTCTGCTGTCTTTACAGGTCTCCTTCAGAGTATGAGTTTTCTCCTGGAGATTTCCTCTGATGGAATTTATGTGGTTACCCCATATAAATTTTTACACAAGATACTAAGTGAGAACATAAAACTTGATTTAAAAAAAAAAACTTAAAATGGTTTAAGATGGGTATCTTAACTTTTCATATGCATTAAAAAATCATTGACTTGCAAATATTGTTGAATTCGTTTTGTATACAATAAAAACCTGGATATGATTTGTAGGACAAGCATAAGACTGTGAAAGGTAGAGGTAAGAAACAAACAGGTTTGGGAATGAGGGACCCAAGGCAGAACACAGGTGAGTTTCCTGTTTGCCTCTTCATAGAACCAAGGTTAGGAGGTGAAGAAACTGGCAGGGTAAAAAATTAGCACAGGGGCACACCAGACATTCTCCTGCCGAATCTATTCTCTCCAAAGACAGAGAAGAGGGAGGCCTATCAGGGCGAAGCTGTCTTGCTGTGCTCTGGCTAGCGGAGGGGTGGAGAGTGGAGACTTCAGCAGCATCAGACAGTGGTATCAAAGCAGTGTGCTCTGAAGCAGGACTTGATCCCGAGCAGTGGCAAAGGAGCCAAGCAGGAGTAACTTAAAACCTGGCCCTACGCACTTGTGAAACGGTTGGTCATCCTTACATTGTATGATGGTTTGGAAGATCACTACATGTGTGTGAACCTACAATACCATGAGAAAAGGGGAAAAAAGGAAAACATGAAGGATGGAAATGGTGAAAGATTAAATAAAAGTTTGTCAGTCTCTCAAAAATACACAAAGAAGCAAAAACTTAAGAAGCAGCAAGTAACATTCATCCATATGCAAAAAAGAATTATGCTGCCAAATAGGATTATAGGAAAGGCAAGATGCTGGTGCTTTATTACTTGCCTTAGTGCTTTATTAAAAGGTTTTATTATCTGAAAATATGCAATGTTGACAATCTGAGGAAATGCCACACTATCAGATCATTTCATACAGCAAATAATTTGAAAAATTATATTAGGTTTTTTAAATCTTTGCATCTTAAAATATTTTAAAAATCTTAGAAAAGCAAGATTAGAAAGGAAACCCCTTAACTTGATATAGATCTTGTGATTTAGAAAATCTTATACCTGCCAGTGTAGTTATGGAAGAGTTAATGCTTTCTGAACAGACTGAGAACCAGGAAAGAATGTCACCTCTCCATGCATTCAGCATAGCATTGGAAGTTCTAAAAATCATAATAAGGAATAAAGGAAAAAGCCATAAAAATCAGAAAGGAAGAAATAAACTACCCATGTTCACAGAGGAGAACATGGCTGTCTGGTAACATATTCAATGAACTTACCAAGAAAATTTTTATGTACTTTTTAATGAATTTTAGGACACGGTCTACAGAGTGTACAGGGTCTCATTATGTAGATCAGAGTCATAGTGATCTTCTGTTTTCAGAATCCCAAGTGCTGGGGTTACAGGCATGTGCCACCACGCCCAGTCTTAAAAGTCTCAGGGTGCCCCGGGGGCGGGGCCTGCACTGCACGCCCCCCAAAATCTTTAGAAACCTGATAATGAACAAGTGCGCTCAGCATGATTGTGCCCCCTTGTGAGGCAATTCAAGAGTGGCATTGCCAGAGTCATCCAGCAGAGAGGAAGGATGGCGGAACTACGAGAGTGTGTCCTCCCATACCTGAGTAGCTAGGTCTTAGACCGTGGTGACTTCCGACTTGTCCCCAAAGTCAACATGCCCATTAATTGTAAGGTTTGTCATTCAGGACATCACGGTGTTCAGAGCAGTGCTACTAAAGACACTCATAGCAGGGGACTTGCAGGGCTACTCAGTGGCTAGAACAATGGGACAGGTGAGTTCAAAGTGAGGGAAAATTTATATACAACACTGTGACAAGTTGCTTTAATGTAAGCACTCATTGTGTTATTAGAACATACTTTATATTTAGAAGCACACTATCTTCAGGAATCAGAACACTCAAATCATATCAGTTCTAAGTTGACATGCATGTTTAGTGTGCTAGATATCAGAATCACATTAAGGCTTTTGAGATACAGATAAGATGTTTTTTTTTAAATTCCTTTATTTATTACAGTGTCTCGCTACACATCACGGGTTCTTTTTTTGCGGGGGTGGCGGGTGAGCTCAGCCCACCCTGGGGGGAGGGGCTGGCATGGCATGTGGTGCTGGGGCTCGATCCGCAGTCCCTGAGAGGCGCTCTAGACCGCTGAGCTATCTTGCCAGCCCCAGATAAGATTTTTATAGAATTTATATTCAGCAGTAAACAAGCTATCTAGTTGACACAAATTTGGATAAAAAACAAAAGTAAATGCAAACATTCAGTTGGCATCATTTTAAGCCTAACTACATATACAGTTAGACCATGTGGTCCTGGGGCTAAGGTAAACATATCAGTTGATAAAATAGAATAGAGAATCCTGAAAAAACCCACAACTAACACATCTGCCCAACTGATAGCCCAATGTGAAAACCCACTACTAATCAATATGCCAAACTGATTTTTGATGAAAGTGTCAAAACTGTCCCATGGAAGAAAACACGTTCGGAGGAAATGGTGCTTGAGCCAGGTGTGGTCACATACCTGTGCAATCCCAAGCACTGGAAGGCTGAGGCAGGAGGATCTTTGGGAGTTCTAGGCCAGCCTCTTGCTGTACAGTAAGTTCAAGCCCAGCCTGCACTACGTAGTGAGACCCTGTCTTTTAAAAAAGATGGTGCTGGAACAAATAAATGTTCATAGGCCAAAATTATATTTTAATCTAATTTTGACATCTTATGCAAATTTGACAGACATAAGCATGAGTTTAAATGTAAAATGTAAACCTAGACAGTTTTTATCTAAAAATCAGTAAATATTGGTTGAGGTATAGCTCAGTGACAGAGTGCTTGTCTGGCATGCAGGTACCTCAGTGCAGTGAAAATAAATCAATCAATCAGAAGAAATTATTTGGCATCAGAAGGTAGATGAAGAAAACTTTGACTTAACATCAAAGGCAAAATCCATACAGGGAAAAATTAAAAGTGTTTGATTTCATCAAAATTAAACATTTTCTCTGCAACATTTCCTATTACAAGATGAAAGTCCAAGTTACAGATTGGGAGAAAGATTTTCTAATCAGATAGATAGATAAAGATAATTGCATAATCAGGTAGAGTATATAAAATACTCTCAACTGTTTTGCAACTAGTCAGCATCCCAGAGGGAGGCAGGTGACTGGCAAGTGTGTTTTAGGAAGGTGAAGTTTCCTGCATTTTGTGCATATTTTGTCATTGTGTTACACTAACAAGCCCTTCCTGTCCCAGTCCAGCTCATAAATGCTCTTGTCATGAAATCCCACATCCTGTAGTAAATAAAGCTGGTGACAAAGAGGGTCCCAAGTAAGCTTTTGATGTTTTTATTGTTTTGAAAATTCTTACTGTTTTATGAAAACCACATATATGTGATTATGTTTTAAAAGCTTTGAATAATAGAACAGATGCTTGAATAAAATTTGAAGTCTTTATTGACACTTGTTATTTAACATCTACATCCACAGTCTTTAATAAAATTATGAGACATAATATAAATAATAATATAAGTGTTTCTCTCACTGGGGAGAAAGGAGAACAGAAATGGTGAACTTAAGTGATAACATGTAAAACACATTCCTGGGCTGGGGAGATAACTCAGTGGTCTAAATTCTTGCCAGGTAAACACAGCAACATGGGCTCAATCCCTGGTGCCACATGCTATGCCAGCTCCTAAAACTGGGCATAGTGGCCCATGCCTGTAATCCCAGTCCTGGAGAGGCTGAGATAGGATGATCACAAGTCCAAGCTGTGTAATGAGACCCTGTACTAAATACACAAATAAATCAATCTTAAAAAAAAAGTTCTCCAACTCTTTAGTTATTTTAACTAAAATAAAACAGTGATCAGAGTAAGAACTACTGTTACTACTTTAATCTCTATACTTCTCAGTGAACTGCTCCTTCCATGTGTTGAGTGGACTAAGACCAACATAGGATTTGGCAGTTTTTAGCAGAGGGCTGAAAAAGCTTATATTATGTTTCTAACCTTGTCTTTGCTGCTTAACTTCTATATTTTTTGTTCACTTTTAAATTTTATGATTTTTGTTTGTTTACTCATAGATTATTTCTTCTGTTTCCTTGTGAAGTTCTCAGATGGAATTACATCTGAAGTATTTGGTATCTTTATTAGTGGAGCAAAATGTTGGCTTGGGAAATATATAGATTGGTTGTTTATTCATTTATGTATCTTAACACATGTAAGGTGAGGTATACAGGGTCCCACTATATAGATCGGATTCATAGTGATTCTCCTGTTTTCAGCCTCCCAAGTGCTGGGATTACAGATGCACACCACCAATCCCAGTCTCAATCTCAGTCTCAGCATGCCCTGGGATTGGAGCTGGCATGGCATTCTATGGATCAAACCCTGGCCATTGTGCTTTGCCTAAGCAGGAGCCTTAGTCTGCCAAAATATCTGGCTGACCCCGTATTGGTTCTTAGCTCAGAAGTTTAATTGAATCACTTGTCCTCTGTAGTTTCCATACAGATACTTGGATTTTGCTCAGAATTATGAAAAATGCCACATCATGTACATGCTGAGCAACTAGAACTCTGCAATATGGAGGAAGTTGGGGATGTGTTGGGCCAGGGTGACTGGGAGACAACCATGGGTGTTTGGCACCGGCTTCTTCTAAACCCATTTATTTAAAGCTATCTAGAGTCCCTAAGTACTGGTGTATGCTTTGACACATCTTCTGTTTCACTTGTCCCGATCTTGGTGTGTTTTGCAGCTGCAGAAGGAATGGTGTGCAACCCTCTCTGTTCTAGCGATGGCTGTTGGGGACCTGGGCCAGACCAGTGCCTGTCCTGCCGCCACTTCAGCAGAGGTCGCATCTGCATCGAGTCCTGCAACCTCTATGATGGGTAAGGCACCACGGCAGGCATCCATATCTTTATGAGCTGTCAGGCAATGAGGAGCGCTGATTTTAAAATGTTGAAAAGAAATGGGAAGAATTTCAGAAAGCATGTGGGAGTCAGGATATTTAGGAGAACTCTTAATGCACAAAGATACAATATATATACTTGGTTTCAGGGAAAATAAATGTGTTTTAGTTAGTTCACAAAGAAATTTAAGAAGTCCACATATAAAGACTATTCTGTACATGTTTTAAATGTTTACTTAGTCCTTGAAAAATTATACTGATTTATATTTAGAATTATTTTAAATTTATATTTGTTTTCTGACATGGAGGATTGTTTTAAGTACTCTTCCCTTCCATCAGCAATCTGGTGGCACTTTCCTGCACACCTTCCTTATATTTTCGATCTATAGTTACACCATTACCACTTTCTTCTTTCCACTCAGGCTCCGTGTCTCTTAGCATTCCAGGAAAAGCCCATGTTTCTATGTCTTTGACAACTGCTTAGCCCTATAGGAAGATTACAGAGGTTGTAAGCAGTGCTCTGCCACTTCTTAGATCACTTGAGCAATATTTTAACTCAAGTGTCTTAAATTCCCTCTGGTACTACAATAATCATATTGCCAGTAATAAAACCTAGCATCCACCTTACTGCATGGCATTTCATACACTCCTAAAGCCACTTTATACATTACAGTTGCCTTTTATTAGCACGATAATGCATTTTTAGGGGTGTTCCTGAGTCAAGCTATCTCCTATTGATAAACTGAAAGCATTTGCAACCCTTTGGAAAATATGGCTTTGGAGTATTTCATTTTATTTCTTGTTGTGCCTCAGTAATTGTCTCATTTTAACATTTATCTCTATAGTCCCCAATAGCATTATAGTTTTCTACTTTATATCAGGGTAAAAATATATTTATAGTAATATAGAAATATATATTAATGGAATTTGTGTGTGTCTTTTTTTAAAAGATGATCAAAATAAATTCCCTTCATGAAGTTATGGGGAAAATTATAATTAAAAGCTAAATATAAAGAGTGTTATCTGTAAAAATTTAATCATTTTTCTGGGCTATTTCAGCTTATAATTTTACGTGGTGAGTCAGGTTTTACAGTTAATGAACAGAAAATGCATGCTTTTTGTATTACTGACTTGTGCTGGTGCTCACTTATGAAAGGCTGTTTTCTGTACATAAAATACCCCAGATCAAAATAGCTTTGTATGTGCAGCAATTGATGTCATTAAAATAAATCATAGTAGCCTTTTGTTCTATTGACTGTTACATTAAAAGTTTATTAGGGAAATGAGCAGACATTTTACAGAGGAAGAAATACAAATGATAAACAAATAAATAAAAAAATAATGTTCAACATTTCTGGCCATTAGAGAAATGCTAATTAAAACAACTGCTCAAAGATTCCCTTTTAGTTCAGAAAGAATGACCATCAGTAGGAAATCAAACAATGACAAATGCTGATGTCATGCGGTGACAAAGGAACCCTCCTACACTGTTGGTGGGAATGCAAGCTAATAAACCATTGTGGAAACTGGAAGGGAGACTTCTCAAAGAAATGGAATTAGAGAGTCTGGGGAGATAGCTCAGTAGAATAAGCACTTGCCTGGCAAGTGCAAGGGCCTGAGTTCAATCCCTGGTTCCAGAAAAAAGAAAGAAAGAAATGGAATTAGATAATTCAAATAAGGCAACAGTTCCCTGTAGGAGTCTTCTCCTGAGGGCTCACCTCAGCATACCAAAGTGATGACACATGCATGCAGTGTTCAGAGCAGCACAGTCCATGACAGCTGCATCCTGAGAGCAGCCTGTAGACCCATCAGCAGATGAGTGGAGGAACAAAATGCATACTACCCACTACAAAGCATGACAGATGGGTAACACCCAACCGGAAAATACAATGTTGAGTGAAATATGCCAGATAAATTTAAATACCATATAGGATCACTAATCTGAATGAGGCAAAATACAAATGAAGGTAGTATTAAAGGATGGGTAGAAAAGGACAAAATAACAGATCTCTTGCCATGAGGAAGTGGTCCAATGGAACTTTCCTAGCTGGCCAATGTCTGAAACATAAAGATCAATTCTGAAACATCAAGGAGTGTCCTAGGCTAAAATCTTCACAAGCATTTTCATATTAAAAATCACAGCCTTGCAATAAAATATTATTTACCCCTTTACTGAGGATATTTAGAAAACTGAGGCTCAGAGAAGTTAAAGAATTTAGGGTGTAAAAATATAATTGTTGATGGTAGAATTTGAAATTAAAGAAAACCATATACTACAGTGTTCTCTCTTGATTATAGGAGTGAGGAATCTAACATACACCACAGCAAAAACAAAGGAGACAAAAGTTAGTACGAAGGGCTGATGCTCAAAAGAACACGCTTTGTTAGACCACAGTCAAATGAAATGAGAACTCTCACAAAGTCACCATGGTATCATGAGGGACAGGGAAGAAAAAGGCGATAATGGAAACAGTGAGAATAAATGGCAGAAGATGCAAGGGAGACGGCCAGGAGGGACCATTATGAAGGCAGAAAGGAGAGAGCCAGGAGCTATGGCGTTGAAGTATGTGGCAGGCAACAGATGGCACCCACATGTACACGGCACACGTTTACTCCTCAACTCCACAATGTGGAAGTGGGTTTTGAAAAAAAAAAAGAAAAAAGAAAGAAAGAAAAGCATAACCTAGGTTTCAGTAAGCAAAATATTATGGCCTTCGTTTATGAGTATAACTCTTTAGTGGCCAAACACGAGCTAGTAATTGCCTGAAGATCCCAGACTGCTGCCATAAAGTTTGATTAGAATCATTGTTCTTTATTCTGTTTCCATTTACGCTATGCGCTTGTCCCAGGCAGTGGGGCCTTTCTGCAGTGAAAGCATGCCCAAGTACTTACTATCACTCACGCCAGTGTAGCATGCACAGGAGAACACACATTTCCAACGAAGATTTTTAAACTTGAGAAAATGTTTAAGAGAAAATGTTTAAAAGGGTTGATGTGTGTCAGCTAATAGCTCCCATTACAAAGGCAAAACTTGGGTAACTATGCGCATGTCACACTTATGCTGTTCATTTTGGAAGCCTTAGATTTCAAACTTAATTATTTTGGTTTGGAATATGCATAGTCTTAATCTATCCAATTGAAAATACACTGTACCTTTTGGAATTCCATCCCAATTAAGATTTTCTGTCTTCAAATGAGAAAAAAAAATTAAACTCTTCACTCCAGGGCAAATATATTTGATTTTATCATCTAATTAATCCATAATCACTCTTTTTGCAACTGTTATTGGTTTTGGAACGATAGTACAGAACATAAAGGTATAAATTAATAAATGAAAATTATAAAGCTGTAGTCAAATATTATTAATGACTCCTATATGATATTCTATATTGCTTTCACAGTACCTCAGGCTCTTGTATATTAGATGAAATTAAATAGTTTAAATATATTACAAATGATTTATATATAGTTATTGAAATAAAAATGTTTGGAGTTGACTTTTGCCTAAAATATTAGGTGCTGATAGCTTTATAATATACAGACAGAAATATGAAAAGATATGGAAAGGAATGACCATCATCTCAGGAAATTTCAATTAGTTTTAGGACATAGCCATCAATTTCTTTTTAGTTTTATCCTATATAGTATCACTTCAAGAAGTTAGACTGAAAAAATGTTGTGATACTAGATCAATAATATACGAAAATAAAATCTACCATGAAAAGATATTTTCTTTAATTCTCCAAGGCAGGTATTTTAAAAGAAGAAGAGAAATCAAAGTGTTTCCGAAGCTCTACCAAAAAGAAATTGGAGAGTCTTGGGATTTGAAGGACAAGGACAGGGAACATTCATGTAGCTTAGCAACAAGTAAAATACAATTGTAATTTCAGAGTTGAGAAAGAAAAGCTTCAGCGACTAGTAAGCTCTTACATAGAGACAGACATAGCCTTATTCAAGAGGTAGAATGATTCTGCTGTGTCATCAGAAGAGTCACAGTTATTTTTTTTTAAAGAGGGCCAGAATATCTCACAGGAGAGAACTTTCCAGAATGAGTCTGCCATCGATTCCAGGGGAGGGCAAGGAAAGCCATATGGCTGTCATCGATCTTTTCTCCTAATGGAAAACTTACTCGTTAATGTACAGGGAAATGTTTCTGATGCTCCTGGCACGTAGAGAAACAAACCCCAGAATGTACTCTGCCAACAGCACTTTGAGCAGATGTTGCTTCATTTGTTAAGTTGACAGCTTGTTTGCTTACAGCACCTCACGCAGCTGATATTTTCACAGCGAGTTTCGGGAGTTCGAGAACGGCTCTATCTGCGTGGAGTGCGACTCGCAGTGTGAGAAGATGGAAGAGGGGCTCCTCACGTGCCGTGGACCGGTAAGGCTGGCGCCTGCTGCGGGCATCTCACCTTACTTAGCTACCTGCGATGTGGCCACGTTACTGTCTTATCGTGTATCCTCCTCCCAGCAAGTAGTAGTAACAGGATGCTATGGGAAAATACATTTAATATTTTAACCTTGAGAGCTTATAGTTTGGTGGAGATAGAATATTTCAAAATTCAAATACAAAAATATTTATTTCCAAAATAAGAGAACTTACACAGAAGTATAAAACATGAAGTTGTCTTAGACAACAGCACATTGTAAAATTAATTAGTTTGAAGGATAAACAATGTGCGTAAGTTGTTATAGAAAGCCCAAAGAAGGAGCAACTGATGATCGTTGGGCCTGATGTTGGGGGCAAGAAGGAAAGTGACAGGGAACTAATGGTTGAGCTATGCTTTGAAGAGAAACACTTGGAAAGAAGGAGCATTTAGAAATACAAATGTGAAAGTTCATGTTGTATTGGGGGAAAAAGAAAACACATTCTTATGTGCATTTAACCACTTCCTGTTAGGAAATGTGAAGGATAGAGAGGAGGAAGGTTAAGTATCCATATGCTGATCTAAGGCCATATCATATTACGGCAGATGAGAGAGATGAGCTATGAAAACTCAGGAAGAACCAGTAGGACCAACAATACTTTCATGGATGAGTTGCCACTTAGATACTTTGAAGTTACCCTTAGGCAGAAAAATCATACATATTTTGAATGATTCCATCAACTGAATGCTTTTTAATATTAAGATCAATTTTGGTTTGTTATTCTACAGTATCATATGCAACCTTCTTTAGAAAAGTTTCTGGTTTATCAGGTTCTGAATCAGTTCTCAGGGGATAATATGGGGACCAACATTTGGGTACAGCCAAGAACTCAACATTGGGGCTGGGGAGATAGCTCAGTAGAATAAGTACTTGCCTGGCAAGCACAAAGTCCTGAGTTCAATCCCCTGTACCATGGGGTCAAGGAGAACTCAACATGACAGCCTAAGAATTCGTTTCAGATATAAACAGTATGTTTTTTTTTTTTTTTTTTTTTTTTTAACAGAGTGCTTATTCAGCAGTTAATTAGCTTAGAAAACAACACCAATGAGCCCTCCAGCTGTGCATTGGGCCTCACTGAACTGTTCTGGAACTTTACTAACGATGGATGTTAGACACTTGGGAAGTTCAAACACCATAGGATGACTGTGGAAAATGAGACCTCTGAGAAAATAATTAATAATAATAATAATAATAATAATGGTGTTGCCCTGAAGAACCAAAGTCTAAAGGCTATTTCATGTATAGTAGCCCAAAGTAAGCCCAAAGGGGCACATGCAGCTGTTCTCTGTCTTCCATATGAATAGCAACACAAAATACAATTGTCTCAAGCATGAGAAATGTGAATTCATAAAGCGAACCGGCAGGAACAAGGGAGTAAATTTCTGTTATTGGTTGATAAAGCTAATTGAAATAACAGTTTGAGTTCTTATAAAAGTAATGTTAGATAACTTTTGATTATAAGTCACCAAATAAGAAAGAGCTCTTTCACTGTCTGAAACTTTAAAGATAAGCAATTGACATAATCAAGAATTTCATTACCTTTAAACAAAGCTGAGAATCGTATGTCTCTAAATCCTTGTAGTGCATATTAGGCATAGGCTTATAGAACATCTAAGAAAAATTTTGACCACCTGCCAAAGCTTGCCTAAAATTTAATTTATGAATTCTTATGGGAACTACTCTAGATGGATTTTTCTATGGATCTCTTATTGCTGTTTTTCATCTTAATTTTTTCTTGACACATTATTTTTTTTCTTTCCTTTTACCTTTTATTTTGAACAAACCACTAAAAAAACTTACTCTTTTACATCAACAGATATTTTTTAGCATGTACTTCGAAAGAAGTTCCATTACCTTATCTATTGTTGAGTTTTTATGTATTGACAGAATAAAAATGTTCAAAAATATTTATCAGTACTACAGAGGCATTCATTATGTATTTTGTTTTATCAAATTAGTCTTTTTATTTCAATATCCATTCTGTATATTGAAAAATCAATTCATTGGGGTATTTTTATCTTCCTTGCAATTACTACTTTTCAAGAAAAGGAAATATTTCTACTTAATAATTTTAGCTCAGTTAATCATCTATATTGAGAACTAATCTTAGGATTAATTTAAATGTATTCATTAATACAGTACTTTTTAGAATAATTTGCAAGGAACATCTACCTTATGAGCATTTGGCATGGGCTACTAAACCTCTTTAATACAGCTGTATTAGCTTTCACAAAGGAAAATGTCCAATGATCCCATCACTTACTACTGTCAAAATTATTATGATCACCATAAATCATATTCATGACTCAATACAAAACTGTTGTGTGTGTGTGAGCTAGTGATTAATGCTATTTTGACATACATTTTCTTTCCTTGTCTTTATGTGTTTGTCTCATTTGGTTAGGATAATCTGAGAAAAACAATCCTAGAATTCCAAAATGAAATGTTCATTGTCAATGAAAGTGTAATCCAGCACCCAGGCTGGGGTTCTGTCTGTGCCATAGTCTCTCCTCACCCTTCATGCTGCTTCTTGTACAAAATTACACTTCGGAACAACCCAGTTGCCAGCTTCACAGAATTAATTGCTCTTTGTATATTTTTACAGCTGATTTGCTTATTAATTTATTCCTTGAAGAGACTGACAGTTTATAAAAATAAACATTAGAAAATCAAAAATTTGCTATCATTGTCTGGCACTTTTCAAAATGCTTGATAATTAAGAGGGAGTGAAAAATAAGTCCATAACACATACATTTTTGTTCTAAAACAGTAACATTGTTTGGGCCAACTAGTTAAGATTACTATTAGTGCTAAAATTGTGGATTGATATGTCTAGAGGTGAGAGAGGAGAGTGAGGGAAAGGATGAAAAGTTCAGTTAGTCTCCTAGATTGGGCCTCTGAGGAGAGAAGGAGCACAAAATCAAGGAAACCAAAGTAAGTGATCAGCCAGCCTTGAAATGCTGAACAGGTCAGAAGGCAGTAGCTTTTAGAAAAGCTGTCCTGGCTGAGCTCAAATAATGACCCAAATTGTGATCCCACTGGGGGGTTGCTTGCTTTCAGCTTTCAGACAAAGGTTCTTGCTTTTTTCTGGGTCCACATGTTGATTGTCTCAATGGGGACAGAGATGGTGTAGTATACCAAGAGTTTCTGGAAGCTTTTCCCGGAGAATGGCACTGTCAAGAGTGGGAGGAGGAGTCATCAAAGCCCAGTAGAAATCTCTCTCTTCTTCTTCTTCTGGCTTATTTTGTTCAAATCATATTTCTTTAACTTGGCAAAGATTCTGTAATAATAACAATACCTGATGTCTCTTAATGCTGATGAAGTAGTTAACTCTGAAACATGATATTAAATCTCCTCTTTAAAATATTAAAATTTTTTATGTATGATGATTAGAAAGTGATTCTAAAATGATCAGTAAATCAGTAGGACATGGAGCTATGGTTAGAAGTTCTGAATATGAGTATTTCACACTTATAATTTCACTTTTATCCCTAGGCATCAGTGTCTTTAGTATGCTAAGGATAAAGTATTATCTGGGAATGTGACAGCTATCTGTCAAATGGAATGGTACTATCCTACTCAAATATGGCAAAAGTCTAGCATAATATTTTTTTTTGAGGGTAAAACTTCATTGGAAAAAAGCTTCTGTCAGAGAGGGACAGAAGGGGGACCCGAGTGGGTTACCCTAGGATAATCTTAAGAGGAATAGATTTGAAATAAAGGAAGGTTTTTCCATTTTTATCCTTACCTATTTTTACATTGTCCCTTCAATTTAATTGAATTACTTTAACTTTGTAAATTTACCTACTCTGTATTACTGATACCCATACAGTCTTACTGAGAAAAGTAAAGAAAGGAATGCATGAGGAAAGAAAAGTAAGAGACACAGAGGTTTCAACAGAACAAAGAGGAAGCAAAGAAGAGACGGGAGACAAGGACTGATTTTTAGAATACACTTTCACAAAGGTTCAGAAGATGTTCAAGTGAGGTAAAGAAATGTGCTCACATAGCAAGTAAACCTCATAGTGCAATAGCTCTCAGCAAAGATTATATTGTCCCTTTCATGCAGGATGCAACAATACTCTTGAGCGTATTCAAAAGTACTATGTTCCCTGTGAGCTCTTAGCATTCCAGAATGCATTGGCTTCTGAGCACTCTCTCTCTCAGTCTCTCATTGACTGTCTGTCTCTTGTCTGCCCAAATTGTGATTTGCCTTTCTTTGTCACTGAAAATACTGAACCTGGGGCCTTTGCACTGAGCTACATTTCAGTTCTTTTTTGTTTGTTTGCTTGGCTTGTTTTGGTTTTTGAGGCAGGGTCTTAGTAATGTGTAAAGTTGCAAAGGTTGGACTGGAACTAATGATCATCCTGCCTCAGATGGGATTTTAAGCATATGCCATAATGTCCAGTTTCCCCTTCATTTTCTGTTATTGCATTGATCATAGCATTACCACACCTAGCTTCTTAAATGTGTTGGGAATATTTGATAAAAAATGTAAACTTTGGACACACACAGATTTTTGAAGTGTCTTTTATGGAAATGAAATGGAAAATCAGTGCATTCCATTCATTTAAAGATATGCCTCGAGATCTTTTAGGATACTGTTAGTATGTTTGACATTGTATCAAAAACCAAACAGTTGAGATGTTTAAAAATAAAAATGGGCGCCGGGGAGATGGCTCGGTAGAATAAGTGCTTCCCTGGCAAGCACAAGGGCCTGAGTTCAAGCCCCGGTTCTGCCAAAAAAAAAAAGAAAAAAAAACAAATGACTTATTAGAGTAAATACAAATTTAAATATATTTGGTTTCATAGGCTTTTATTACATTTTCTAATTTTGTGTAGAAATTGTCTTAAATCCCAAGAGTTTAATAGAAAAAATAATACCTAATTCAGGCTCTCTGCCTAATTTCTTATAGTCTTCTGTATTGTGCACAAAGCCTATCTCTCATGTAGTAAGTCTTGCCACTGCAATGCTTGCACAGTAAATTATTATGTAAAATAGATGACATTCCGTGCCTAAGTACCATGAGCAGGTGTTAAAATTAAAAGCATGTAAAGTATTCTTTTTGGGGGAAAAATAAAAAGATATTGTTAGTGAACTCTTCAGGTACACTAGGGATTAGATTTCATAGCTTAATTTTAATTATTCTCTTAGTTCTAAGTTTTATATCAGAATAGTAACACAAACAGCTAGGAGATTATACCTCAAGAAGGCCCAGGATATTTTTAGTCTCTTTTTGATCTTTTCTTATCCTCTTTTCTTCCTTACACCACTATTTTTAATTTGAAATCCCAAGTTATGAATAGTTTAAGCCTTGCTTCCCTGGTGCTGGGTATCACCAACTTGTAATTTCTGGATGATTTGTGTAGGAATAGAAATCACTTCTAAGAACTAACCTGACCTCCAAAGTCCTTACCTGTTAAGCAGTTCTGCACCTTGTATTAATAGTTAGCTCCCAAAGTCAGTGTTATTAAGTAGAAAACCTAATACAAGTATTTATCTATGTTTTCATTATGTGCTTTTTATCTCAGTTGTGTTCAACATGAACTGGTAAAATTGATGAGCTCTGTAGACACAGATGCATGATGGGAGAGCCAGTCAGGGGACAATGTTTAAGGAGAGGTGATCAGAGGGTTATTATTTTAAAACTTTGAGACAATGTGGTATTGTAAAAGAATTCTAGGAGGTGAGATTTAAAATAGGTAAGTGTATCAACATGTGAGCACTTTTTAAGTTAAATAGCTTTTATATAAAAGTAATCTCTAGTTCCTTTATCATTTCCTAGATGCTTATAATCCACTGCCTGAGATACAGTTTTTATCTTGTAACATTCTTAGCCATTTAACATTAGTTTTTAAATGTTATTGTTGCATGTACTTTTAAATAAATCTTTATATCATTATTGCTTGTTAACTGTATGCATATTAAAATTTTAGTGTATATTAGAAACATAAATATATAAAATGAGTAAATTTTGTATTTGATCATACTCATATTTATAGAAAATTCATCCTTGGATAAGTTTTTCAGTATAGTCTCATTACTCTGGAAGTTTTGACATTTGCTTATCAGAATCTGTAATTATAGCACTCAGCAGTGCTCTGTGGTTTACTAAAATTCCAGTAAATAGACAGGTCATGATTTTGGCACTTGTACAAAGTAATTTGAATTAAAGAATTACCTAGGAGTTATTTTTATATCCCCAAACTGGCTAATTCTAAGTTTTAAAATCTATGTTTCAATGAAGGCCACTGTATAGCCAATCTAAAATTTATACTCCAATCATATAAAATATAATGCTGTCTAATTCCCGTTGTATCTATTTTTCATTAACTACTTTGTGAGATTATTCCCTGTTTGCAGGGATGGCAGTGGATGCTTCCCATGGAAAGTGTGTGAATGCCAAGCATTGTTCCACTATCCTTTCACCAGGAATGAATAACAAGATGATACTGGCCTCGTTTTGATAAAGTCACTGAACAATTGTGCTGGTCAAATTAATTCACACTAGAGGCATGATATGGAAATCAATTAAGCTAGGGGCTGCAGAATTCATAAAGGAAAATATTCCAAGAATTTATTTCACACACACCCAGGGTAGCAACACTGCTAATTTTACTACAGTAGATTTCTCCACATTTTTATTGCTGTAAGTGTTCTTTCTAGAGCATAATGTCTTTGCCACCCATTAAAGTCTCAGTAACTACATACATGAATATTTTCAGAAGAAAGAAAGCCTAGTTTTCTTTTCGTCAACCTTTTCTTTCACATTGCAGGGACCTGACAACTGCACAAAGTGCTCTCATTTCAAGGATGGCCCGAACTGTGTGGAGAAGTGTCCAGATGGCTTACAGGGGGCAAACAGCTTCATTTTCAAGTATGCAGACCAGGATCGGGAGTGCCATCCCTGCCACCCGAACTGCACCCAAGGGTAAGCATCCTTGCTGGTCAGGGGCTCAGCCTTGCACTTGTTGACCGTTGACAGGGGCACACATGAATCTTTATCTCTGATATTGTATTCTACATTCAGGAAATCATCTTGATGATTGAAACTTGATTATTTTTTATAATTGTTATGTTGGTATTAAGAAAAGTTGAAGAGAATCAACAATTTACCTTCTGAAATATTTGTTTAACATTTACCTCTCACTATTCTCTTGATATCTTTGTAAAACTCATGCCCTGTGTCCTGTAGATTCGGAATAAAAATTCTTCCAAATGTTACCACAGGTTCAGGCAAGAAAGTAATCAAACTTTTGAAGTTTGTGTTTGTTAAATATTTAACAAGTTTTCTGTTTCTTTCTTGTCAAAGTCAGCTTAAAGTCAGGACATTTCTCTTTGATATAGCCTGTATTGGAATAAGTCAACGAAATCTGAGTGCGCACCAATGCCAGGATAAAGCAGAGACAGTGATATGTGTAGTCATAAAATAATGCCATCTATAAAAGCAATGTTGCTCATTTTTCTCAAACACAGAATGTCTTTGTAATAGGACCAAAGATTGGTATATGTTTTTCTATCTTTCAAAAGGATGTGTTATACAATGTATACACAGTAGATTATCATATTGATGAGTGAAATAATACACAAGGAAGAAAAGCACTGAATTTATTAAAAAATAAACAACTTTACTTATTTAGGAAATTCCAAGAACAATTTTTTCTAAAGAAAACAAATAGATCATAGTATATAGCATCGTTCTCTTCTCTCCAGATGGTTTTGCCTACACTGTTTTCCTTCTGTCTACAAAACTTGTTCTCCAGTTTGAGTGCCTGCATGCATGGGTACAAGTACACACACACACACACACACACACACACATATGCACGCGCGCGTGCACACACACACACACCCCTGTATGCACTCTTGCCAAGAGACATCTTGAGTACTTAGCATCTGGCAAGTAGTAGGAGGGTTCATAAAGAGCCACATGAGGGGCTAGATGTCAGAGGTTATAGAAGAAGTTAAGCAAGCACATCATTTTCTGCCAAGAAAATATCATTTTTCAGAAGCTGCTACAATGTTCTCCAGGTCAACAAGTCAGCCTGAGTCACTCAGTGAGGGGGCAGAACCTCAGAAGGTAAAGCAATGCCCTGCTATGTAAATGCAAGTTCACCTTCCAGCGCCTCCCTGCCAGCCCCTTGGTTTACCCTTGAGCAACCAGGTTGAGGAGGATGAAGCAATCACCTTGACAGACACTTCGCTTCAAGGAAACGAGAAGTAATCAAGGGCTCCCCTTGAGAGTGTTTGGCACACTTGAGTTGAAACAGTTTCACAGAAGAAACAACTGGTCCTGCTTGGGGCAGAAGGAGTCAACAACGGGAAGAGAAGAGGTTGCCTGCTGAACTCCTCCACGAGAGGGTTTTATTGTTTTGCAGCTAAAATTAAACCAGTAAATTATTCAATATAATGTTGATGTCAACAGCTGTTGCCATTCAAAATGAGACCTTTTGCTGTTTTTGCAAATCTAATTACAAGGAAGCCATTAGGGAAATGAAAGTGAGATCGCAGAGCCCTCGTCTGGATATGCGGCTGGCATGTGCCCTTCTAAATCATGATTATATAATAAAGAAAACATACAAAGTGAAGGAAAGAGATCTAGGGGGTAAGGGAGAGGAACCAAATTACCATAGTAACAGAATTTGGTCTTCAGGCAAAAAGGAAGATAAAGGTGTCATAGGAAACCATTCAGATCATGTGAAAACTCCGAATGAACAGCAAGAAGGCATTGTTAGCAGAATCTCAATGAAAGAGAATTTGAAAATTACAGTTCCCAAATTCAAATACTGCACTCCCTAAATTTGAATCTGGAGTGGCCCAGTGTTTTCAAAGGTAGATGCATTTTCTAATGACTGTCTTGAGGAATTTTAAGTTTCATTTAGCTTTCAGTTATCCTTTTTTGTTGTTTTTTTTAAATAACCTCCATAGTTTTGAGGTTCATCACTTGGTCAAAGAACTTTGATTTCAGCTCCGTATTAGAATACAGGAATTCCCAAGAGTGAAATCCTTCGTTTTGTATTCCCTACTGTACTGTTCTGCTGCACAGCCAACCATGCTCTGAGAGGCCGTATAGAGCAGGTCTGCTGTCCCTTCCGTCGAAGGTGGACATGAGCCTGCGGAAGTATGGCCTCTGCACAGGTCACAGGACCCATGGAGGTGTTGGAGCGAGGGACTGTTTTATTCTGAGACTCTTATAATAACTGAGAGTTTCTAAGTGTGAGCCCACCAAGGCAGTTCCACTTGGAAAAGCAGCTTTTCCTTTATATGCCAATATTATGTCTGATAATCAAAGACCCATGTTAATGAGAATAGTCTGACCAATTACATGTTTTACAAAGTAAGGTAGCGTCCTTTGAATATGGTGTAATGATTTTTCTGAAAATAAAATTATCCACGTAATACCTTAAAAGCACTTTTACTACTCTAACAGTGCATTAACTATATTGGTTCTAATAAGTTCTTCAGATACTTTTTAAATAGATTATTCATTTAGTTCCTGTCAGGGGATTCTTATTAATATCCCTTAAGAAGAAAAGAAAAAAAGGAACATTTTTATCTTCTTTCCATCTGCAAAGAACATGTTTTAAACAGCATATTTTAATTTCATTCATTCTTCAGCTTCGTTACACTGAGACCTGCTCTGCATCGGATAGTGATAGCCCAGATTGCAAATGCGTGGTCACAGCTCTTGGTCACTAGGACACACAGCCCAGTGAAGTCTTGTTTTTCAACGTGTATCTCCTACTAGAGGCAAAATCCTTCTGTACTGTGTTTTGAAGAGCTGAGCAAGAATTTGAAATTTAAAGATGATGTCCATATTTGTACGTAGCAATATTCAAATTTTAAAAGAGGCCTTGGAAACTAAAAGTACAAAAGTTGAAATACAGTATGTAATTAGATGAAAATAAATCCAGAAATTACAGTTTCTTCAGCAACATCACTTTGAGTCCATTTAATATTAATTTCATTTCAAGACAAATGTGCATGTTAAACATATATAGCTGTGTCCATTTCATATAGCACTTTAAAACTCTCAAATTTTTATTATTTTAGAACCATAATTTTACATGGACTTTATGAATAGATTTTTTTTTACTTTTTAAATTTATATAATGAGGGAGCAGGGAGACGGCTCAGTGGAATAAGCACTTACTGGAAAGTGCAAGGGCTTGCATTCAATCCCTGGTTCCATCAAAAAAAAAAAAAACCTAAACATAAATTTATATAATGAAAGTGTTTCCATTTATGGATAAAGGAAAATAAATGTGTTTATTGAATTGTCTCTATCCTTAAAATTGAAAATCTTTAAAATTTCTTTCATGTATACTTCCAACTTTGAAGATTTCCACCACATATTTAAGCTATGTTTGTATGGCGCATAAACATATCAATGTACCTGGGCGTCATCAAGCTCATGTAGACATGGGTCAACAGTCAGCTCTGGGGTTGTTTTGAAGTATAAGAGATACAGTGTATACTTTTTTTCTGACCTTTCTGCAAATATTCTACTTTGGAACACTGGTATAGTTTTGAAGATATATGTATATATATTAATTCTGTGTTCTATTTCAGTCCCTTATTAGCTGTTTTAGCTCTTTGAAAGCTTAAAGTTATATGGTCTTGCTGAAGCAATGTAAGTTTCCTGTGCTGATTAGTGTTCTACATATAGAAAGCACAGAAGTTGCAATACATCCTGCACCTTTAAATGCACAGTGGATTGAACTGAGAAAGGCTGTCTGGCTTCTCTCATACCCTCGTTCTCTTTGGTCTTACTTGTTCCTTTCCTGTTCTGTGTATAAATCTGTGTAAACCACAAGTATCCTGCACACTCCTCAGCTACCCACTTTGAAACCACATCCTGCTCCCTGAGTCTCTCCTGTTCATTTCCATTTTCTACTGCTGTCCTATCTCTAATTTGTTAGTCAATGGAAAGCAACCTAATTCTAGAAACTATGATAAGGACAAGTAAAATTCTAGTGGTTTTTATTTTACTAGGTTCTTCCGCATGTTATACTAGTGATCACCTGTTCTTTCTTGAGGTTAATTTTGGATGTGGTTTAACGTATGGTGTATTCAGTTAATGTTAATCATGTTTTTTCTATTTTGTGGTCAGAATCATGTGGTAGGTCAGAGGCTACTGGAGTTCTTTGAGTTTAAATCTTCAGTTTCTACTTTTCCCACTTTATGTATTTTCCTTTATCCTATAAAATACTTCAAAATGGATTATAATAGTTTTACCTTTTTCCCCCTGTAGCCCCAGAATCACCTTACCATCTACTGAGGAACATTTCTCTGTAATGTTGAATAACCAACACCGAATCATAGACACAAAAACTAAGTGTCAGAGTCTCTCCTCTGTCTTATACACAAACATTCATGATTACCCTCTTTGGATTCTTTTACTCACAGTACCATTTTTAAAGTTACGAATACAAGTCATCCTTAAGTTTTTTTTTTAATTTTCATCATTAAGTCAGCTATCAACCTCTTCTTATTTTCCCCTCATATCATTAAAACCTTTTCTTGAATTTTCTGCAGTACCCATCTCACCAAGCTCATGCAACCACCTCTTACATGTGCTATCATATTCTCCATGCCAAAGCTGTCCCCTTGGCTTCCACCTGACTGACATCCACATGACAGAGATCTATTTTCCTTACAAATGTAGCAATTTCATGACTTTTTTAAAACCCCACAATAGATTTCTATTAAGCATGTTAATAACTAACTAAGCCCCCAGATCTGCCTCCTACCTTATGTTCAATCTTATTTTTTTCTGTTGTCTCAAATTTTGTACTGCACCTATCTAGAATTTCCTGTCATTGTTCATATGCAGTTTGAATTTCTTTAGCTCTTAGTTCTCTGATTTGGATTCTTCTGTTCATTACCTGCTAACATCACTATGATACCAAGGCCATCTCTAACTACACCTAATATCAGCTTTCTGACACCTCCAGAAAGGTAAACATTAATTCATGGAGTAGGACAGACACTTTATTCCCTAAAATCCTTTTTTTTTGTGTCTTCCTGCACTTACCACATTATTAATACACATCTGATGATGCATTTATGTCCTTCATTAAATTAAAACACAGTGAAAATTGGAAAAATATCAATGCATATTTTCCCTACTTCAAGAAGTAAAGGATAGTTTTAGTAGGCATGTACCACGGATATTTTTAAATGATTGAAGAGCTTTTACTATTAACACTTTGACTCAAGTTGAATTGCACTACTGAATATTTTTGTCTTTCAAGGGTTATTCTAAGTATTGCAAGCTAACTATAGCTTTGCAGATTCTTGCTTGGAAATATACTGTAGACTATCAACTTTGTAACATGGCAAGACTGTCTTCAAAAGACATTGTGAAGAAGTAATAGATGAACATAGGTTCTTCAGAATAAAATAAATAGTTGGATATGATAATTTGGAATATTTTCAGTACTTAATTTTTCATTTTACAAATGATTTAGATTATGAATTATCTATGTAACCAATTCAGTGGCATGGCCTGCCATTATTTTTTATTTGCTCATTTTTAAAGACTTTGGTCACCAGTGCATTTCACTTATTTTTGTGTGCTGAAATTTGTTACTTGAAACAAATCCTCCAAACAAAGCCACAAGCAAACCAATGTTGTAACTAGTAGAGATGTTGTAACTGATATTATTTAAATAGATGTGGCAATTTAATTGATATTGTAGGTAAGTTATATCAGTTTGTTAGTGTCTGGAGTCATTTAAAGTTATGAAGAGTGAACTAATTTTACATATAGATACATTTTTACATTATTATATTCATGACTAAATAAATCTTTTTCCTCAATTTCAAAAACTGAGTGTTTGGAAATACATGTGTATTGTATCACCAGTCAAGTTCTAGATACCATATCTGAGTAAGATAAGGGGCCAAATCTTAATAATTTTCTAGAGCTGTTTATCTTTGATGGAAAATGGAGAAATAAAAACAATTCTAGAAGATGGAGGAATAATATTTTCATAATACCTGAAAATTGAATTCTAGAGACTATTAGAATTTTGTGAACTTACATAAATTTACTTAAATGTTTATCTCAGTAGATTCTTTAATTGCCTGCATTTCTGTTTATGCATTTACTTAGAGTTCTTATTTATCTGTTATTATTTGAACTAAATGTAATGGCAATTTAAAAATGTGTTTTTGCTTTCATGTTATGATGCTGCTATTTTAAGAAAGCATCAAGATAAACTGTGATATGATAAATCAGTAATTTGCTGTGTAAATAAATTCATGTTTAAAGACAAATATGTTTTGAAGGCAGTCATAATGAAAGATTAAAATGACCTGCTTATGGAAAAGTATTTATGGTAATGGCATTAAAGCACTTTAACTCATCTTCTACCAAAAATAACCTTTAATAACCATTAACTATCAGGTTATATTATATGGAATTCTTCATGTTTTATTTAATTAATTTTTGTCTTTACTTAAAGGCTTTTAGAGGAAACCATGTATGTGAAAACAGTTACCATCATTGAACTATCAAGTCATCCAAGCAGATATATAATCATGAAAGATGCAAATGAATTGAAATTCACAGAAATGACCTCTATGGGGATGTTAGCTGCAGAATCAGTACAGAATTTTCTTTGCTGTGGACATTTCTTGGCATTCCACTTGGATGGTCATTGCTAATCATTTCTGTGGAGACTAATCTTCTCCCTGGATTTAAATTCCCAGTGTCCGAAATCTCTAGTAATGGAAATCACGAATTTAACAAGGCATTATTTATTGTCCTGATTCTTTTCAAGCTAATTTTTCTTTCCATGTTTTTTTTTTTTTTTTAATCTGCATCTTCTGCAGGTGCATAGGCTCGAGCATTGAAGACTGCATTGGCCTGATGGATAGGTACTTGGTGTGCTTGCTTTCCATGTCCTTCCTCCAAGGTTCCGTGTGTGAGCACCAGTGCATGCATGTGCATGGCACTGTGGATGTGGAATGATGTTCTGTTCTGTAATTGCCTGCAGGTGTAACGGTCCCACCATTCATGACTGCATTTACTACCCATGGACGGGTCATTCCACTTTTCCACAGCATGCTAGGTAACATCTGCCATGTTTCCATTCTATCCCTCCAATCCTTTCCCAGTTGTCATGGACAAAACATACTAACCAGCTGAGTTAAAGTTACGGTCAATTAGACAATGATGACTGACATGGGATTGCTTAGCTTTTCAAGCTGCCGATTTTAACTGTTTTTCCTTATTATGATTTCAGAGTTCTAGTTAGTGCTGCCATTTATTTTTTTAAATTTAGTACAATTTGAAAATGATTTTGAATCATTATCTAGGACATTATAGAATATTTTGTTTTAATTCTTTATACATAAAATAGTAGTAAAATATTTTTAAGGGAAAACTTTGTGTTTGTATTTCATATAATGATAACTTGAATTCAAAACTGATTTTACACTATATTGAAGTGATTAATATATTCTCTAAGTAGAAGAATTGTTATAGAATAAAGGTCATAGAAAATATTTTGTGCAGGTAAAATATAGCTTGAAATTCAAAATAAGAATAAAATATGCTTTGCATGTTCATGTAAAACTTATATGTGAATATTTAATCATAACCATCCAGTTCCAGAATATCTTAAATGTTCTTCAAATTTGGCATATCCATGCACTGCAGCACCATTGAGTAATAAAAAGGGATCAACTGCTGCTACACATAACATGAATGAATTTCATATATGTTATGCAAATTATAGGAAGCCACACTGTAAAGAAAATATACCCTATGAGTCCATTTGCATGGCATCCTGGGAAAGACGAAACTAGGGCAACAGAAAGTCGATTTGTTTTGCTGTGATCTGAAAGCTGGAATCTGAGGTCGACTGGAGAACAGGGGAGTACTCTGCATCTCCATCGTGATGGTGGTAGCACAGATGAAAGGTTCTGAAAAGCCATAGAAGCTTATGCTTCATTGTGTATAAATTATATAATGTTTGAACTTAACTGTTTATAAAATATCTAAGAAATGCAACATTTGAAACATCTCATAAAACATTTCAATAGGAAAACAATAAGTATGTAATAAGGCATAGAAACATTAACTTTATCAAGCAAATTAATTGCTTCTTTTTGTATGAGATAAAACAATGAGAAGATACAATGAGCAGATAAGAATTTTGGATAAAGTATGTCCTTTTAGTATAAACTTCTGCATTAAAAAGTGACATAAAAATGTGCAAAACAAGTACAAAATACTGTATACTTCCTTAAAATAAAGCATTTGTGTAACCACCAGCCATATAAAAAATCAAAATGACAATAGAATCTGGAAGCTCTGTCATACCTTCCAAAGGGTGTAGCTGTAACTACATCCAGCATTCTAACACTATAGGTCAATTTGTCTGTTTTTTTCACTTTGTATAAATTCAGTCATATAAATCTGTACATTTGGCTTCTTTTGCTAAACATTGTGAGATTCACATATGTTACTGAATTCAGCTATAATTTTTTTAATAATTTGTATTGCTTTTAAATATTTTTTAAAATTTAAAACAATCCAATGAATGTTGTCATCTTATTAAATTGTCACAATGAAAATGAAGATATCAAATCCCCCTAATCACACATACACTAGATGAATTATTTAAACAACAGTGGCACTTTGGCACAAGGGCATAATCAGTACTAATTAGGATAGTTGGGCAGGAGTGGTGTCAACAGAGAGAAGGAGGAAGTAAAAGGACAGAAGTGTACATTGTAGTTTTAGGAAGCATAGTTCATCCTGGATTTTTCCTAAAATCACAAAACAATTTTTCCTGTTTGAGTCATTTCTTGTACCCCTTTGAAGAATGTTTCCACATTTGCTTTGATGATTTTCTTGCAATTATTTGGGTTGACTAGTAAGCGATCACAGTATGTGGTGACTTGCACTGCCTTTGAATCACGATTTTTGAGCTCCAAGTCAAGATCTACCATTTCAGGTGACTGCAGGTAAGTCCCTTTACTCTTCTGCACCTCGCTTTGGGTCATGGCGTATGTCTTACTTGTTGCAGAGACAAATTACCAACACCCAAAGTTCAGGGCAGAAAGATTTCTTTAGTTCACAGTTTGTGAACTTTCAGTTCATAGTTGGCTGGCTCCAGTGCAGCATGGCATGACAGAAGAGATGTAGTTTATGGCACCCAGCAGGTAGCAAGTCAAACAAGGAACAACCACAGCTCTTTCCATTGCGTGTATCTTACAAGGCTACTTAGGGTTGGCGGTACTCACGTCCCTAACCCTAGGGCCCTGGGCCTAGCATGGCACCATGAATCAGTCCCAATATTACACACTGTAGATCCAGCCACTTCTTAATAAGCCCCATGTATAGCCACCTGAGGCTTTGGAGAGACATTCTGATGCAAGATGTAATGGTGCAGAAGGATAATATTCATGTGCTGTAGCTCTTAAATGGTTTAGAAATATTGAATGTATCCTAGAAGCAGTGACCAGTTCATACAATTCACTCAGGAAATATTATATTAGTTTTCTATATATGGAGATTTACAACCTTACAAATGAGAGAACATGTCTTTCAGGTGGAGGAGGAATGCCTCAGGGATTCCCAGAGAGCTTTCATGTGTAACTCTATCCCTGTGATGAGCTTTATGAAGGAAGGGAGGTAGTTTTTTCTCTTTGTCTTGAGAATTATAAAGCTGGCCCTTGAAGGATGTCAATATAAATTTCATATTCCTAATAATTAAATCAAAATGGTATTAGAATGCTTAATCCTATTGCCTTTCTAGATAACCTGGCCATATTCTGAAACTCCAGACTCACCAACACAATTCTAATTAGCCCTGTTATCAGTTAATATCCATGGCCGGTAGTCGTGTGTGCAGTACAGCCCTTATTTCCCAAGAAGGTAACCTGTAGCCATTATACAGGTAAAGAGAAAGAGCTCTGAAGTGTGCAGGTGTGGTACAGAAATCAGCTCCATCATGTCTTATCTGTATAGTGGAAGTGATGATGGCAGTGTTTTAAAATGGGATTTTTCTAACTGTAAGATTGATGTGAAGATGAAATAAGAAAAGCTCCAACAGTCATCTTGTAAAATAGGTTTTTTAGTACTAATTAGTACTCCAGTTGAAATATTGGCACAATAATCTCTTTGAAAAATTTCACAAAATTGTATCCTAATAATATTGTACACACCAGCAGGTGTTAATAGGTTAGTGATGACACAATTGGCATTCCAAAATTTCTCAATGCTAAGCCCTTGAATTTAGTGTCAAACAGGTGATGGCTAATAGTTTGTTTCAGAAAACCTCAGGTATCTTTAACAGCTGTTTGAATTGAGTCAGTGCGAGTCTGTTCTTCGACTGCACTGACTTGTCAGAATTAATTGACTTGTCAGGACCTTTTCACAAGGTAGTTAGGAATTTCCATAAAGGATTTGGGCCTGGATGCTTTGGAAAAGTCTTTAGTATCATGAAGGGTCTTGAACTGACTGAAAACAGTGAGTATGGGAATCTGGTTTTATTAGGTCCTTAAGGTCACAGCTCTTTGCTCCGTATGATGAGTGTGTAAGCAGGGGACCACTCTAATACAATTTCACATTATTCTCCAGTTTTGAGCCTCCTCATAATTTCTTTTTTAAATTTTCTGTCTTAATGGATCAAGGCGAGTATTCCACTTACAAAAAGATGCAATTGGAAACAGTTATCCAAAGTTTCATACACCGTGCTTTAACTTGGAGATTATCCTAATGCCCCTAGTATTTTTTAGCCTCAAAAATTACATGGAGCATGTTATTGTGGCTATTTTGAAATATTTAGAGTTCACAGTCCCTAATGTCCCATTATGCTGTATTCTCTTTCCTAAACCAGCAGGAGAAAAGATGGAAGATTTAAATGAAAACAGGTGAAATGTTTCCAATCTTGATCGACTTTCATTTTCTAAGCAGTGTTGTTCTTTCCCAAGCCTGCAATTTGTGAATTGGTTCTCCACACTCCATTTACCTCACAGGCTGCTGTGAGAAATTCTTCCAGGTAGATTGGATAGGATAGAGCAGTTTTTTTCTCTTTAGTCTCCTACAATATGCTACTTCTAATGAAAAATACTACAGGACATTTTAAAGTCTTTTCCTACTCTTCTAATCAGAGCTAAAAGGCTTAAAAATTTACCTTCTCCAAAATTCCCCCCCCAAATCTTCTCTGCTATTGATAGTTTCTTTTAAGAATCTTACAAAGAAGTTATTTATCCAGATTATCTCATGTGTGTGTGTGTGTGTGTGTGTGTGTCTGTGTTTGTGTATCTCTGTGTGTGTGTGTGTGTGTGTGTGTTTGTATTTTAGAGAAGGGTATACAAGGTGTTCAGGGTCTCACAACTAAATCAGACTCGTACTGATCCAACTATTTACAACCTCCCAAGAGTTGGGATTACAGGGGCATGCCACCACGCCCAGTCTCATTTGCCTTCTCTGTGTAGCCCAGGGGCAGGGCTGGCATGGCAGGCCCAGGGAACCCCTGGCACTGTAATCCACTGAACTTTTTGGGCGGCCCTGAGATTATCTCTTTATGCTGTGACATTTATTTTACTTTGCACATGCATTTGCTTGAACAGCATATTACATTCTGTTTTGCTTTGGATTCTTTGTCAAGAACATGACCAAAACCTTATCAAATCCCGGTCTCTTATTTCCATAAGATGCCAAATGTATGAATATCTGTAAGAAAAATCTCTATTGGTGAAGCATTTCTGCAGTAAATTAGCAATACAAAATCTAAATGAAATATTATTTTTGAAATTGTGAGAGGAATTGATAGAACTTAAAAAAATTTTATCTGGCTCCTTGCTCCAATAAAATCATTCTGAGGGCTCTGCACCATGAAATAAAGTAATTTAATTCACTTTAACTCCCTGTAGCTCACATGGGAAGCTTGTTAAAACATTTCACAATTTTGTCACATTTTAATGCCTGTGCTTTCTAAGAAGTCAGATAACAGGTTATTCTTTATCAATGTGACCCCTGTGTGAGGCAGGGAAGATGCAGCGTCACATTCTGGCTGCCACTTTCACCAGAGTTCCAAGTTTTTCTTTGTTTTGCCTTCAAGGAACTTGGTCCATAACTTCCGTCCAAAGCAAACGGTCAAAATTGCCCACGGACTGTGACCTTTCCTTTGGGGTCACAGTAGCAGGTATACTGTGACCCCAAAGTTCAGCAAACAAAAGCATATGGCCTTTGTAGTGTAAGTCTATCCTCGTCCCTCACATTCTGTATATTACATTTGCTTTTGAGTTAAAGAAAGTTAAAGAGGTGAGTTCTTTTCCTTTCTAGATGACTCTGACCCACATTTCCCAGAACTTATAAAATAGCACAATTACCAGGGAATTTTAAGATACTGATAAAACACCACAATGAAGTAGTTAATTATTTCTTTTTAATTTTTTCAAATATTTAATTTATTTATATTTTGATACAGGGTCTTGCTATGCAATTCACACTCCTAGTTTTCCTCCTATCCCAGCCTCCCCAGTGCTAGAATTACTCGCATGCACTGCCACGCCCGGGGTTCTGGGACTGACACTGCACGTGGTGCTGGGAATCAGACCCAGGTCTTTGTGCTTGCCAGGCAGACGCTTAGATTGCCAAACTATCTCCTAAGCCCAGTTGTTAGTTATTTTTAATATAATTCAAATTTTTGTGTGAAAATATTTCATTCCCCAAATTATTGGAGTCCTTTTACATTGAGATCATAATTTTTATTAATACTTTTCTGAAATGCTAGAAATTATAGTACTATACACAATATTCCTGGCTTTGAAAATATGACCATAGTTGCCTATACTTATGACTGAAAGTTATAAGTGGTGTTTAAGATCATTAAATTTAATACTAAAATAAGAAGTCCAAAGATATCTTTATTAAGTTGGCAAGATGTTTTATTATATTCATTAAACATCTAAGCCAAAAAAAATTCAGTAGAAGAAACCATTATGGATATCTTTCATGATGCAAATTATGATGTTTTGTTTTATTAATTTCTAATAAGGAACTATGTCAGCATTTCCTATAGCCCACTAGCTCAAAATTATCTTAAGCTTTCTTGAAATTAATTACAGACAGCCTGATGTCTGTTGATAAAATTAAAGTTACTGAAATTAAAATAAAAAAGTAGTAGCTATTCCTAAAGCCTTGGTGCTTTTCTTCACACAAATATTTCTAATTTTAAAAGTACTTAGTGTATGACAAAGTATTTGTTTTACCAAGATGTTACTGTTGGCATTCTTTTCATATAAACTACAATTCAGAGGTTTTTTCTTTTTTTTCTTTTTTTTTTTTTTTTTTTTTTTTTTTTTTTTTGTCTTTTTGAGACAGGGTCTCACTGTGCAGTTCAGGCTGTCCTTAAGCTCACTTTGTAGCTCAGGCTGGTCTCGAACTCACAACAATCCTCCTGCTTCAGCCTCCCTAGTGCTGGGATTACAGGCCTGCACCACCACGCCTGGCTATGTCTTCTGCACAACTGAAGATTTTTAATTAGAATATTTTGTGTGTTGGGAATACTCATTGATAGTTTGTAACATGTAATTTTTAAAAACACAGTTTCCAAGTAGGATACAGGTGAATGATAAACCTCTAGGATCATATAGGTAGGCAGTGTAGATAGAGATGCTTCAATAGTACAGAAAGGGAGTAAAAATAGCAAATAAGACGATACAACCAAGATAATTTCTAGTCAAGAGAAAGTATCCATGCTTTCCAAAAGGAATGAGAAAGAGTCATGTTATATAGGTGGCATAAGTAGAAGTAATATGTGTTAAAAAGAAAAGAATGGAGCCATAAGTCAGCCTGGCACCCTACTAAGACACAGCACAGCGGGTCTGAGTAAAATATTAAGGCATCTGAGGCAACACCTAATCTAGTCATCACCTGAATGCATTAGCTGAGTGAGTCCAAGTCAGCATACTATAAAATGGATTTGTTACTGTATATGGCATGTGTCTTTGATCTTACACTAGCATTCAGTTCTTAAAAGCATATTTGATATATGCATGAAATGATCTCAGTTCTACAGAGGGAAAGAAAAGGCCTACTATGCAGCAGTTAATGTGCTAAAGGAAATGGTGCCATCATGAAGGTATCAGTAAAATAACATCTGCATAATCGTAGTTTGGCTCTCAATCTATGGTTGAAGTTCCCATATCTTAGGCCTGGATTCTGTGCCATTTTATAGCAAAAATAGTATTGATGAAGAAATTGAAACTTTTGTGATTAGCTGAAGGAACTTCTCAGTTACTATAATAAGATTTCTATTCCTGTGTAAATTGCCATAAACTTGGTAGCTTAAAAAGAAGCACACAGTTCTATAGCTCAAAATAGAGGCATGAAATGACCAGTATCTCTCCTTTGAGGCTTACTGGGCTGCAATCCAGTCTGAAAATCTGACTGGACTGTACAAATTCATTTTATAATACATCTAAAACTTGGACTTCTCTTCCAAGTCCATTCTGGTATTGGCAGAGTGACATTCGTTGAAATGCAAGACTGATGTTTCCGTTTCAATGCTGTTTCTTGGGGAGAATTATGCTCGATTTTTTGTAGATATACACAGTCATTTTCATGAACCCCTTTCTGTCTTCAAGCCAGTAATAACATGGCGGTTGTTTCTCATTCTTTGAATTTCTTTACTTTTTTTTTTTATCCCCTTGACCTCTCAGCCTCTCATGGACTTAACTCAGAGCCCAAACAAATTATCCCCCTCTTGAAGTGATTTGAGATCTTAATGACATCAAAACCTAGATGAGTATTTGACTGATTAGAGGAGTTATGGACTAATTCTGCCTCCCCCCAAAGCTACTCTATAGTGACTTTTTCCACTGGTGCCCTTAAAACTTTTTTCTTGTCTGTAAGAAAATTATTTTCTGTCTCAGGTATCTCTGCCATATAAGGACTCCTTTATGGCTAAGAGATTAATTGGTCATGCCATCTTCAAATATATTTGTGTCCACTCTCCCCAAAGAAGCCCCCAAACAAGCATTATGATATGGACACAGCATTAGGCTACTGTCTTAGAACTAAGACCATGTCTTCTTTGTAAATGTATGTTATATACTAAAAAGATAAAGGCCAGATGTTCATGTTGGATCCAGGTGCTCAGTCCTACTTTAGTGAGTACTATTTCACAAATTTAATTCTGCCTAAAGCACAAATTTAATCCTGGTGTTCTCTGCCAGGATAATACCAACTTCTAGGCTTTCCATCAAGTTGGAAGACTGATAGTTCTTCCAGGACTGCTATAGATTGCTACTGTTCAATATGGTAACACTTCACACACGGAATTGAGCACCTTCAATGCAACTGAAACAAACAGAAATGCTCTGTGATCTTTAAAGTACACTCAATTATGAAGACACAATAAAAAAGTGTATTTAAAATATTTCATTAATTATCTTACAATTTATTGTTGAAATGTACTAACTTGAATATACATGGTACTAAATATTTTAAAAGTAACTTTACCTTTTAAGACATGCTAGGACAGTCTCTAGACTTCTTTAGCTCACATTATGTATCTGTAGGGAAACTCATGATCACAAAAGTAGGACCTAATAATCAAACTAGGTAGTGGATCTGGCCACCCTAAGAGCAGTGGAAGAATTCATTCTGTATAGTCACAAAACAGTGTTTATTTCATCAGCTTCAGTAGAAGAAAAGACACATTTGCCACAACCGGCTGTGTACACCTGTGTATTTATATACACACCGAGCTCTTAGCAACTGCTGTGAGAAAAGAAAACTAAGTTGGATGTGTCTACGTTTAGAATTCTTAGTACTATCTACTTTATAGTTGAAAACTACTCAGAGCTGGCATTATACTGTCTTGTCTAAGCACTCTTAAAATTGTTTTTTAGCCAATATCACTAATACAATATTGTATATTTTTTATATCATCAATGAACACTAGCTAAGCAGAAGGATTTTAAATCATGTCAAACTTTTGCTTTACCCCTGCTGTATTTGTACAAATGAGTCAAAAGTACTCCATTATATAATTCAGGCATACATTGTATTAGCACCTAAGTAAGTATCTTTTTTCGTATTTCCTATTTAACTAACAGAATCCAATTAACTGAGACCCCCTTCTGTGCTGTGGTTACATAAAATGATGTGTAGATATTAACTCAAATTGCTCTCTTCATGCTCTTTTCTTATTGCTTCAGCATATTCCCTGACTAATCACTCTTTCATAAACATACAATTATTTTTGCATGCAATGTATGTAAGCAGGAGGCAATTAGCAGGCAGCACTTTCATTTACCAACAGAATTTCCTCACAGTGATTTTATTCCCAGCTACCATCCACTCTCAAACCTAAAGTGGGTTAGTTTCATTGTAATTTCACAGTAACTCAGCACTAAAGAAGGAACAATAAGGAAAGGGACACCCACCTCTAATAAACTAAATGCTTGTAGCCAATGTAATTTTTATAGCATTCTGTTCCCTCGCTTGGAGTAAACCATTCCATATGCTTGAGACATTTATGGAATAATTATAGTTACTTTTAGTAGAGTAAAAATAAAACAACAAGGGAAACCTTTTACCACAAAAAGTTTACTTGCTGAGGGATTTCTGGTTTTTTAATGGGTAAAGGAAAAACCATTTCCAGTAGTACTTTTTACTGAATTTTGGGACCCTAAATCTTAAAAGTTCAAATCCCAGGATGCATAACTTAATTGTTTTATACATCAGGAAAAAATAGATCAAAGAATAATGCAAAACATTGATTTTTCTTATTATTATTTGTTAAGACGGTGTTGCTTTCAGAAGCTTCGCCTACGTGACTGGAAGCTTATGTTCTCCTCTCTAAAGATCCTAGTATTGATCTGTTAGGCGTACCATGTCAGCACATTCAAGTTTCATGACAAGCATAGAAAAGCATTTTACACATTACCATTTATAAAAGAGGAAAATGGCTTAAGCAGTTAAATGATTTCTGGAATGTTTCTCAAGGCAAGTGAGGGAAGGATTTTAGCAGGAATCGGCTGTGCTTGAGTCTGAAGACCATTGCTCCGTTTCCTCCTCTCTGCCAGGCTAGTTCTTGAGTGAAACACTGAAAAGCTATTTTATGGTGAAGATGATTATTTTAAGTTGCTTCTTAATTTTCCTACTGAATACCTCTAGCGTATAATATTTTATAATACTGTCTTCCCACAAGATAATAATTTTAGAGCAATACCTCACAACTTCAGCATTTACTCTTGTGATAATTTTATACTGTAGCATATATGTCATTGGACAAAAGTTGATCCATAGCAGTAATGAATATATGTGCAAGACCGTGGTTGCTAGAATGCATATTTGGTTCAGGCTGATGAGCTAAATAGTGACTTTAAACGTTTTTAGATGGAAACATAAAAATTATACATAAAAATTGTTCACCATATGCTTTCCCTAAGAAAAATCACTTCCTCATTTATAGAGTCAGGCCTATCATGTTTTATTTAAAAGGGTGGTGAAACTTAGAAAACCTCTTGCACATATACTATTATTATGTATTTTTTATTTTGTTTTCAGAATGAGCCTGGCTACATAGTTTTAGCTGGCCTTAAATTCGCTGTGTAGTGCAGGCTGGTCTTGAACTCAGAGCGGTCAGCCTCTCAAATGCTGGGATTACAGATGCCTGGTCCACATATTCCATTTAACAATATCCAGTGAATAAATATTCATTGTATTTATATGCCAAGAATTATGCTAAGGAATAGAGATGAGAATGAAAAGATTAAAATAATTTTACTTTCATAAAAACAAACAGAAAATTATATACTGTCAATTTCTAATTATATATTTGCAGAATTATAATTAGAAAACTTGCAAATGGGTTGTACAGAATGTGCGCCATTGAGAAAAGAAAAACACAATAGATGACACAATACCTGGGATTTTTGAAAGGTAAACTATTCAATTAAAAACTGATATGGAAAAGTCTCAAAATAAAGTGGGACAAACTTGGTGGATTTTTATTTTAATCTGCTAAAATCAATATAAACATTAGATATTTCTGAAATATTTTGAAGAATATTCTGCATAGACAAATTATGTATAAAGCTCTTGAGCTCATTAAAACGGTCTAGGTTATCAGTCCTAATTAAGACCATGACGGATGAAATTTCAGGTCAAAAAAAAAAAAAAAAATGGACAGAGCCTCATGCTTCCAAATCATTTAAAAAGAAGAGGGAAAGCCAAGTGCATTGTTTATCCAAGGAGGTAGAGGTGGGAGAGATATGTGCAGCAGGAATCTAAGTGAGGCGGCGGCCTAGAAGCCAAGGAGAAAAATAGGCTTTTAGAAGAGTAAGCCCAGGTACAAGCTGTCAAAGGAGCAAACTGTACCATCTTATTTGAGAAGTTTGAGGTTGAGTAAGTAATGTGAAAAATGAAAAGTATTGATAGGACAGTGATAACATCGTTCAAGGTAAAATGTATTAGTTAGGAAGAGAAAACAGAATATACTCAATGTACTTGCTGCAAAAAGAAGAGAAAAGAAAGTCAAGTGATAAAGATTGTTAAGGCCAGCCAAATAGCTCAGCATATTAAAGCACCTGCTTCGGGAAACTCAGGGGCTGGGAGTTTGATCCCCGAGGCCTGCTGTGCCAGCCCTGCCCCCGGGGGCACTGAAAAGGGGATTGAGACTGGTTGTGCTGGGGTGCTCCTCTAATCCCAGCACTTGAGTCCAGTCTACATAGTGAGATCCTGTAGGCCCTGTAGGAAATACAAAAAAATAAAATAAAATAAAGACTGTTGATTGTTATAACTTGGGGTTGAGCTGAGAGATGCAAATTTATAATATAGATAGATAGATAGATAGATAGATAGATAGATAGATAGATATAGATATATATAAATTTTACATGTACCAATCTAAATGAATAATGTAAAAAATGAATAATACAAATACATACAAATAAGCAATAAAAATTGAAAGTAAATGAATACTTCTTAAAATCTTTTTATAAAATTTGAAGTAATCTAGGGAAATGTATTAGAGGGTACATGACCTTAAAACAGAGTAGTACTGTTTTACAGTTGTAATAATCAATTTGAAATTTTATTTTATTTTTAATTTTATTTTAAAAAGTGAAAACAAAAGTGAGAATAAAAATCAGAAACAGAGACTGAAACTGTAACATATAACAATATGTAAGTTACAGATTTTCAAAATAAGAGTAGCTGATTACAATGGTTTGTATATTATCCATATTTATCATCAAATCTGTTGCTCAGATTTTCAGATATAGTTATATAACATTGGACATATGAATGAATATTAAGGCTTGCTTTCATTTTATTTTATTTTATGTTTTGTGGTACTGGGGTTTGGACTCAGGACCTTGCACTTGCCAGACAAGCACTTTTTCTGCTGAGCTATCTTCCCAGTCCTTAAGAAATCTTAAATTTTTCTTCTTGTCTTTCTTTTCTTTAACCTTTTTTAAAAACTATATTTTAAAAAGAGTATAGTAATAATTGATATGACATTTAAAATGGTACACATTTAGAAGACCAAGATGACAGGTTCTCAAGCATGGTTTTTCTATTACACATTGCTATAATATAGTTGCTTAGACCATAGGTGTCAGCATACAGAGTTAGTCAGGGAGAAAACTCTACAAGTTAACTGTTACTTTCAAAAACTCTAATGGAAATTTTTAGTGCAATCACCTCAGCAATGCTGCATGTACACCTCGTTGTCTCCCCGCTACCTTTTTTCCTATCTTTTCTCCTTTCTGTCACCTTTGTTGCTTAATCCTTAAGTTCCGATTCTTTCTGTTTCACTATGTCTGTTATGCCTTTCAGGTTTGATTTCTTCTTTCGGGTTCTTACATTATAAAATATTTACACATGTGGGTCTGATTTATTTCACTTATGAGTATAGCCTCTAATTTCATCCTCTTACCTATGGAGGCTTCAAGTTTGTTTTTCTTTATACCTGAGTAATATGCCATTGTAAAAAATACAGCATCTTTTTTATCTGTTCTTGAGGTGATGGGCATTTTGGTTGTTTCCAAGATTTGGCTGTGACAAATTGTGTTAATATAAACATGGATGCATATATTTCACTATGGTATGATGTTTTCAGTTCTTCTGTGAAAATACCCAGAAGGGGAATAGCTGGATTGAATGGGATTTCCAGGCCTAGATTTCTGAGGAGTCTCCACACTGATTTTCTCAGTGGTAATACCAGTCTACATTCCCACTAGCAGTGGAGAAGGGTTCCTTTTTCCCTGCAGCCTCCCCTAGCATTTGTTATTAGTCGATTTTCCTTATGATAGCCATTGTTCCTGGTGTGAGATGGTTTCTCAAGATTTTTATAATTTACATTTCTTAAATGGCCAGTGACGTGGACCATTTTTACAGGTACTTATTTGCCTCTTGTATTTCTTCCTCTGAGATGTGTGTATTCTTTCAGATGCCCATTTTTGGATTGGGTCTTTAAATATTGGGACCTTAATTTCTTTTAATTCTTTATATATTCTAGATAGCAGTGATATTTGGTTAAGTTTTTTTTTTTCTTTTTTCCAAATTTGTAAGTTGGCTTTTCACTCTGTTGGCAATACCTTTTGAGGTGAAGAAACTTCTCAATCAGAGGAGGTCCCAGTTGTTGATACTTTGAAGTATTTCCCATGCAGTTTGAATATTTCCACCTACATTCTCTTCCAGGATATTTACTATTTCTGTTTTAATATTTAGATCTTTAATTCACTTTGACTTTAGTTCAGTGCATGGCAATAGACCAGCTCTAGATGTAGTTTTCAGCATGCAGAGAACCAGTTTTTCCAGTACCATTTGTTAAAGAGGCTATCTTTCTTCCAGTGAACATATTTGACCCCTTCGTATTCAAAATAAATTAAAATGCCCTTAGTAAATACTTTGTTTCATTCCATGTTATTATTAGCTTTTATTCTTTTATATTTATTTATTTATTTGGTACAAGGTCTCCCTGTGCAGCTTGGACTTATAGTGATCTTCCTGTCTCAGCCTCCCCAGTGCTAGGATTATAGACATGTGCCACCATGCCCAGTTTCAGTGGCTGGCATGGTGTGCCTGGGGATTTGGGGCTGGCAAGGCCTGCAGTACCATGGATAGAACCCAGGACCTTTGCACTTACCAGGCAGGTGATTAAACCACTGAGCTATCTCCCCAGCCCCTGTGTTATTATTTAGATATAGGCATGGGTGCTCATATGTGTGGGTTTACCTATGATGCAAATTTGTCAGTACTCACTTTAGCAAGAGGGAGGGAGCCAAGAATCTATAACGTGAGATGTAAATGACAGGAAATACTCATTAACAATGGGTTAATGAGGGAAACTGAATGGAAGGGAGGCTGCTATATGAAGAAAACATGCCAGGGTCTCGAGAGGAAGAGTTGTTGAAGTGGGGATACCAGAATATGCAAAGCAGAGAGGAGATGAGCGGAGCACTGGTAGGGGTCTGAAGCAGCAGGCGCTTGTAATCATCTTCCAGAGGTCAGACAGTGACTTATAGTGTAGATAGGGTTATCAGTAAGGACAGCAGGCAAGATTGTCTGTTGTGAGTAGGCGGAGACTTGGGAAGCAAAGAATTTGGGTAGACAGAAAAATGAGAAGGTAAAACAGGTGTTCAGAATTAAAAATTGATAGCAAGACTTTGCCACTAAGTGGATGTGAAGGGATCCAGAGAAGAAACAGTAATTATTGCTGGGTTTCCAGCCTGAGCAATTGAGGGGCTGATAGTATGTGAGCCAAGATTTGGCAAAGTAGAGGGCTGTAAATTTGTCCTCTGGACTTTAGTTTGAAGTGTTGAATCTAAGGTGGCTTTCACAGAGCCAAGTAATGCTAAGTGAGAAAAGTGACGTAGAGACATAGAAGTTTCTGCCTATACGGACACGGGGGAGAAGTGAATAAGAAATGCAGAAAAACTGCCATGTATTGATGTCTTTTGAAAACTTTGATGTGAAGAAAAGGAAAAAGATGGTAAAATAATCAGAGAGGGAAAATATCACATGGAAAGTATTTTTAAGAGGGGTGAAATTCGTGTCTTGGAAGAATCAATAGGAATGAAAATTGGGAGATATAACAGAAGGAAGAAATCTGCCCCTTTAATTTTTTTCCTAGAAATAATAACAAAAACAACAAACAAACAATTAGGAAGCAAAGCAAATGTGAAAGGAGACCCTCCACCTTTACTGTTTTACTGGAAGCAAATACATAGGCAACAGAGTTAGGTTCAGGTAGAGAAACAGGTTTTGCAGGCAAATGGTGAGGATGCCTCTGCTTCGCCTTCCTGCATTGTGTCTGACCCTGAAGCTGATATCATCCTGAGCAAAGAGAGAAAGGAATCTGTTTAGCTCATGTGAAGCTGTGGAAGGAAGCGTGGACTGGAAACTAAATCAAAATATAAACTTCAGCCAGTGAGATAGCTCAGTGATCTATACACACACACACACACACACACATATATATTTCATTAATTTTTGTATTTAAATTATGCTAATGTCAGTTTGCAAAGTACGGATGATTTACAATGAATGCTTTATGTAAGTCTATCTTGACGGTCATCTATTTAATTTTTGCATTGAAAATAACAAGTTATGCTTTCCTATCCCTGACTCTGAACTCATTAATTAGAACACTGTTAAATATATAATCAGAATCTATCAAAACTCTGTATGTATTCTGAAGAATTAACAGATTTCTATACCTGTAGCACTAATTGAAAAATAATGAGATACAACAGTTATTCTAGATTATGCCATTACTGCAAACATTAGCAAGCAGGCAATTGTGTGAGTACCAAACATCAGTTAATCAGTGCACTATGAAACACTTTCCCTGCGTCAGTTTGCAGAAATTCTCTCACACGCGCATTGAGTTGTGCATGGAAGTCCCCTTCACACAGAACGTACTTGGCTTGCTTGTGCCAATCCAAGTTCGTTGCCTGTGGGCCTTACCCTTGCAGTTCCCTTCACAGCCACAATCACTGCATTCCTCCTAGACAGATGTGTGTTAGGGGTCTGCGTGCTGCTCTTTTCACACATTTATTCATCACTTAAATCTAGGCAGGCGCTTGGACCGCTGAGCTGTCTCCTCAGCCCCATCTGTTTATATCTACAAGTGAGAGAATTTATACTCAGCCCTCAGCCCAAACTCTGTGCATTACTAGCAGCTTACTTACTCACATAATTGAACAATCTTCCAGATCAATAGCTAGAATTACTTGTCATAATTGTATAAACCCCCTCCTATCAGGGGATCACCACTCAACTATTGAAAGATGTTATTCCTACTTTCATGCTTTTTACAAAGTATAAAATAAATAACATATATATGAGTTTGACATTATAGAAAGTATCCTTAGCTGTGCAAAGATACAAGGAAAATTTCCATTTTATTCATATTTGCTAATTACTACTTAAAAATTCAAATATAAAATGTATTAATATTAGAGAAGGCATAACACGAGTTGAAAACATCTGAGTTAAAATCTCATTATAAACTATTTAATTTTAAAACAGATCATTTCATTTTACTCCCATCAAAATATAGCTACAAATTATTTGCCACAAGTTGCAAAGGACTGCAAGTTTTAAATTTATTCTAATGGTTTTATAGATTAATTTATTGTGGTGCGTGTAATATTAAAAGAGAATTTGATGAGCAGAGAAGTTTGATTAACCCTCTTACTAAGTTTGGTTTTAAGTAATCAGAAATACTCAGGTATACATATAGGAATATTTATTATTTTGGTAACTGATAAGATGAACCTAATCCTATATGGTTTTGAAATAATTAATAAATAAATGGAATATGATTTTTTGGGAGAGGTGGCTAGAGAGAGGGTCTCAGCTATCTGGGTCAGACTGGCCTTGAACTACTTATAGCCCAGGATGACCGCAAACTCTAGTCAATCTTCCTATCTCAGTTTCCTGGGAGCTGAGATTCCAGCTGTGCTCCACCCCACTTAGCTACATCTACTCTATTTAGGAAGTATCATGACTAGATTACTCAGGAATAAAATACTATAACTGAATGATATAGGAAAATGTGCTATTTTTATTTCTCTTTAAATTGCTAAAAGTAGATATCACTACTTCATAATAAAGAATAACTGACATGAATTTCATCAGGTGTATCTATTTCACACTATCTTAAATTTAAATTTCTATCCTTCAGATTTATTTGTTTTGGGATATTTACAAATAGATAAATATTAGTACGCTTAGTGGTCTTCAGATGCATCTAAGAAAATATAACAGCTTCTCCCAGCAACTAATTCGATGCCCCAGAGGGAAGTTAGAATTCCATCTTTGATCTCTTACTTGCCTCAGTATTTTCTCTCAGAAAAGCTGAATTTTTGCATAAACTGCATGGGAAATATTTTAAAAGGATCCATTTGCCTATATAATATTCCAGATGGAAATATTAAAATACATAATAAGAAAAATTAAAAGGTACAAACAAAGCAATCATAAAGTCGTACATCAGTAAGAAAATTTTAAGAGAAGTGCTCTGCTTACAACATATTATGATTAGATTTCCCTTCATGTGCAAGTGAAAAACAAAAAATTTCCAATGATGCTTTCTGCTTGCCCACAAGCAATCCATAGCATCACACAGAGATAAATGTTAATGGGATATGTAATTTCAATAATAGAAAAATAATGGACAGAGAACAGATTGAAAAATTAATATTATAACTTCGAAGAGAATGTTTCATGTAGATGTGGGTTTTTTTTCTTTAGTAGTAATGATTTCTTTTGCATGTAAATGAAATGGTTTCAGGCAAAGTATAAAAGTTGTCTTTGTACTATATTATTTCAATGTTGTTTGAATTGCTTAGGTTTGATTTGTTTTCTTTTACATTATCTAGAGGCTGTGAATCTGTATGCATAGCATCTGCAGAATCATAACATCTTCTAGACAATCGCTTTTGAAAAAAGATAGGTTTCCCCATAATTAGAAATGTGTTCTAATTAGGGGTTGGGTGTTTATATAAGTTTAAAAAAAAGTTAGGTTAGTAAACATTGTTATTAGCTGCTTTAAAATGTGTTTTTGTGAATTCAGTCACAATAAACCTCCCCCAAGAATATAAAGAGTAATCTACTCTATATCAAATACAGTATTTAAAGTATAATGAAATGACCAGAAGCCTTTGGGAAGGAGGAGTTTGTTTATGTTTTTAGCAAACCTCTCTGACATATTTATAGCAGAGCAGACAGTGACAGCCCCACCCCTTCATTTTCCCCCTTGGGTTACTTCTAATCTATGATGGACCCAGACATTAAAAAAATTAGGTACTTGTATTTTGCCAAGTTAAACATGAATGAACAGTTCTTTTCTTTATGTTCTCTTTATTGACCTGTCAATGTATATTCACTCGAGGAACATAAATTGAGGAAGTATTTTAGTACTTTTGAAGTTCATTACTACTTGAAAATGAATGACAATTAGCATGTTGTCTATTACAATGTATTTAAATTCTACAACTTAGAAACTGCATCCTTTAGGCAGCCTTGAAAGCTAGTTAGTTCATGTTAGTTGTATTTCCTCACAGTTTTTTTTTTTTTTTTTTTTTTTTTGTTCTTCCCATAAAGGTGGTCAATTAAGGATGAAGGAAATTAAGCCTTAGCTCAACTCACGATAGGGTGGAAAGATGAAGCAAATGTAATGGAATTGCCTGGACTCCGAAGGGTTAAAAAGGAGAAGGCCATCATTTCTCTGTTCAGTTTTTTTTCAAAAGCATAAGAATTTTGAGATAATGCAGTCACAGTTAAAATGCGAGAAAAGTGAAATCTGCACCCCCGTTCCCAGTTAGTTCATTAGTTAGCTCATTAGTTAGGTTACAAGTAAAACACTGTTATAGATGACTTGAAAACTATTTTGGTGCTATTCTTTAACAAAACAGAAGTCTGGACATGGAGTAGGTGCTGCCATAGCTGTTGTCATGGTTATCTAACATCAGGAGCAGACACTGTGCTCTTCTTTTTTTTATTAATTTTATTGAGCAACAAAGAGCAATGAGGTAGTTTCAAAAGAGGTTAGGAGGACAGTTACAATAATTAATACATTGTTGTGGTCGCAGCAGTTATCCATAGTACAAGACGCAGACATGATATCCTGTCCAAAATTATTAGTATAAATCTTTCTTCTCGTCGAATTCAGAGAAGGTAGCTGAATATCTATTTGTCTTGTTTTTACTCATCCAGCAAAAAAAGTATAAACATGAGGTATAAAAAGTAAAGTTATATTAATACGCTGAGCTGTGAAAGGCTCAAGTCAACAACTTCTGACATTATTAGTCCTATGGATAACCCACTACTATTGTGGACTACTGGACTATCTTGGATTATTTTGCTGAATTCACACACCTACAATATTTAAATGGCAATGGAATACCCTTATCTGACAAAACTAAACAAAAAAGAGGATACAAATGAAGGACCATTTTGTATCAGTATATACTGTCCTCTTCTTGATCGTTCTACTCTGATGGCAAGGCAGCTGCTTTTACCCTGAACATTTTGTGCAAGGACGACAGCGAAGACATAAGCTCCATTCCCCACCCTGTGCTTTCCCAGAATTCCTCTTGCTGGTCTCTGCTTTCATTGCACCGGCTAGAGATAGGGATGTCCATTCACACCAAGATACAGGGCCTAGAGAAATTATTTAATATTTTAAAAATCATTAGATTGAAAGTTGTTAAGGGCAGAAGATTAAAAATGAAGCTAGGCTAGTTTACTAGGAATATGGGCACAACACAGTGGAAGTGAGGAATGGACCAAACCACAACAGCAAATAAAAGTAACAAGCTCTCTGAAAATCAATTTCTCTGCTTGAAGAAGAGAATATTAAATTATTATGACATCAGAACAAGAAAAAGTTAATGCATCAGCTTCCATTCAGGGAAGCATTATATTTAAAATTTCATTTTCTCAATAGAATTTTTTTTAGAATTATGTTTTGCTAAATTTAAAAAATCTATAGGAAGCTCTGAATTTGTAGGATTTATATTCTCTTAAGGGCCTATGTCAGATTAAAAGTTTATAAATATTAATAGACTTAAACCAGTAGTTACTCAGGTAACACTAATTTTTGTGTACTTTTAAAAGGAGATAATAAATTAGGCTTCAGAGAACTATAGAGGTCTGTGGCACTAAAAGATTTATATTTGGACTTAGAAAAACTGGTCGTGTTTTCTGTTAAACCCTATCGTATTTTTTTCTTTTTAATGTATTTAGGGCAGGGTCTACAGGTTCTCGCTACATAGTGATCCTACTGCGTAACGATTCTCATTAAATAGTGCTTCTCACTACATAGTGAACTCATAGTGATTCTCCTGTTTTCAGCCTCCCAAGGGCTAGGATTACAGGCGCATGCCAGCACAACCAGTGTCAGTCACAATCTCCGCGCGCCAGGGTGGGGCTGCTTCCACAGTCTGGAGATCGAACCCAGGCTGCTGAGCTCTGCCTAAGCAGGCCCTTCAATCTATTGAACTATCTGGCTGTCCCTCTGTCACACCCTAAACATGCTTGTTTATCATTATATGGCCAAAGAGAAGGTTGAGGCATCGTGTCTAGGGCACGAGCATGACCAAGGAAGCCTCATGATTGGCGCTGTTCTGCACTGGAAGAGCAGAGGGCTAAGGAAGAAGAGCAAAAGTGACTGACAGGCTCGGCACACTGGAGAGGAGCAACTAGAGAGGCCAGGGGGCGGCAGTCAAAGGAAGACGCTGTCCTCCTTAACCATGAGACTTTTCCCCCAAACTCAAATGTGCATATTTGTTTACTTTCTCAAAAAATAAGTAGATATTTATAAATATTGCTTATAAAAACAAAAAATTTACTAGGGATGATTAGAGTAGTTTTTTTTTTTTTTTTTTTTTTTTTCCCAGAATCTAATCCTATATATCAAATAAACAGATTACAAGTACCTATTAATTTAATATAATGGTAAGAATATCAATGGCAAAAAAAGTATATCAATGGCCATATCCTCTAAAATAATTGTGTATTTCGCTTACTGAATGAAATGGGATGTTGACATATTGAAAAATACAGAGAAAGTTGATTGCAGCCAGGAGGGAAACCCAAGCTGTCTAAAGGCTGCTTAGGGAGGGGCCAGGAGGCCGCTATCCTGGCTTAAGCATGTGCACTTGTACGCACTTTAGAAATGTAGTAGAAGGACCTGAAGCTCTAATCCAAGGACCTGGAGCACCTTACACCTCATCTAGGGAAACTGTGACTGTCAACTGATGTCACTCTTAGAGTTTGCCCCAGACTGTTTTCATTTGCTCAACCAGAACAACAAAATGTGTCATTTTTTTATAGAGTAGGTAGAATTTTGGGTTAGAATAATGCTCATTTGCACGTGAAAAAAAATAAAAGGAAAAGAAACCTCGCCTACTGTAGCTGTCCTTGCCCTAGGCTGTAGCACTTGCAAAGTCTTCTAGGAATTGGCCTGTGTTCCAAGGTCTCAAGGTCTCTTTGCTTCAAATCTGTACTGTTTTAAGAAAGATGGAACCTCCAGAGGGCCCTTGCCGAAGATCCTGCAACTGTAGTGATAGTACTGCTTGTCTTTTCTTTCCTTAAAGGAAATCCTACTTTTTAAATTAAATGAAAAAAAAAAGTCCTCTTCACTATTCTCACTAACTATTTTTTTCACCTAGCGAATAAAATGAGACTGAAAGCAGAATAACGCCCCTTGTAAACTTCAGACACCAGTATAAAGGATTTAATAGATTTATACCATAATGGAAACAGCACCACATAGACAACTAGGAGAGAATTTAAGATAGGAAGATGTAATGTAAGACCAAAAAATTTATTGGAATAAATGTATGTGCAGCTTTTATTTTCAACTAGCAAGCATATACATTGAAGAAAAATCTGATTAATGCTTTTTTAAGTATTCTTAAAGGCCAGGTCAAGTGAGTTATCTTAAGAAAGATAACACAATACTGTATATCTGAAAAACTAGTAGACTTGAGACTTGAAATGGAAAATGTTAATTTAATTAACTTGAAATATAAAGTTATGATTACATCTGAGTTGGTGAACTTTGCTGAAGTCCTTTCACCCTTATTAAATCTCAGGGTGTTCTGCTCAGCTTTCTCTTCGGGGGTGAAAAGAGTCCTGAACAAACATTTTAAAGGATGGAGGACACCTTTTACTTGGAGGATGGTCTGGGAGATTTCAGTTCCTGATTGCCTGGCCTCAAGGCAAAAGCATCAAGGCTTAGGGGCAGATGGATCAAAGCTGCTCACTTGGTCCTAGTCAGGAAGCTGAGCACAGAGAAAGAGGGACAGAGAGCAGAACCGCAGGTTCCCACAGGGTTGTGCCTCAGGGCCCAGAGGGCACACTCAGTGACTGTCCTACTCCTTCGTTCCTACAGGTCTCTCAAGCCAACTGAATGTACAAATAAAACTATCACAGCCGTAGTTATTGTGACAATATCCAATCATAGACAAGGAAAATTTTAATACAAAACTAGGGCCAGCTCAGCAGAGTAAAAATCTGTGTGGCAAGCACAAGGTCCTGAGTTCATCCCTCATTACAAACACAAAAACAATTTGGAATTATGAGACTTAAATTATTTAAATTTAAGAGTAATACATAGGACACAGCATTTTATCACTGTGAAAGGGAATGGTTTCTATAAGAGAATGAATGTAACATTTTCATTGTTATTTTATGATTTGAAAATGAAGTGGGTTGTTAGTGACATTATGTGTGCTATAAAACCCGTCTTACCTGATGGTAGTCAAATTCTGTGTTCCTTTTATTTGAATGGAAGTTTTGCTTTAGTTAAACTGCTCACATAATTAACAAAATATTTTAAATGTTGTCATCTGCAGTTATATTCTTTCATCCAACTGAACAGTTATGAATGGATTTGAAGAACTTTCTTTTAATACAAAATCAGCAAGTTCTTATCATATATAACATATAACCTCTGCTTCATGAAAGACTTATGCTTTATCTGTACCACTATAAAATATGGAGAAGGTTAAGATCTGAAAGTCAGTGTTACCTGACTACTACATTTCTAAAATAGAGGTTTTCAGAGGACCATCACATTTGACCCTATTGTATGTAATATTTATTTAAGTTACATATATATATTTTTAGAGACAGTAATGAACTTTCCTCTCCAGCAAGGAAACTCACTAGAAATAACTAGAAATAATACTAAGACACCCTTGCATGAGTATCTTCACAATTTTATATATATGGTACAGGATACAGCTCAGCAGAGTAAGATATATATATATATATATATATATATATATATATATATATATATATACTAATACTTGAAAAGATGTATTTGCACTTGAAAAAGTACATATATATATTTGCCTCAGTGTATCCTACATTCCCCATCCTGAGCTAAAGGTAGGGTAAACATTTAATTTATTGATCACATATGGGCACTTTTGAGAGTGAAGAGTGCCGATGACAATTACACTGCCAAGAACTCTACTGGCCAAATGGAGCACATGGCTTACATTCAAAGGAATTTGATTTAATGATAGCACTAGAAAACCCTACACTCACCCTGCTCTCACAAATGAATAAAGACTTATAGTTTTGATATAGGAGAAAAAGTGAAACTCCCAACATAAAATGTACCTAGGACAAGTTTGTGTTCTCTAAACCTGAAGAATGAATTTTAGGAATAAATGGAGGTGAAGAGCAGAACATGGGGCCCGGGAGGTAGCTCAGTAGAATAAACACTCGCCTAGTGAATGCAAGGGCCTGAGTTCAATCCTTGGTTCCACAAAAAAAAAAAAAAAAAAAAAAAAAAACATTTATCTGGGGAAAGAAAGCTCCTGTTCTAGAGATGGACAGAAGGGGGGCCTGAGCAGGTTGTCCCCTGTATCTTTTCTTTTTGTTGTTTGTTTTTTTTTGGCAGTACCAAGTTTTGAACTCAGGACTTTGTTGCTATTTTTTTTGGCAGAACTCAGGCCCTTGCGCTTGCCAGGGAAGTGCTTATTCCACTGAGCCATCTCCCTGGCCCCTAGGACTTTGTACTTGCTAGTCAAGCACTTATTTCACTGAGCTATCTCTCCAGCCCCCTTATTTCCTGTATCTGTAGGGACTTTTATAGCATAAAACTATGTGGTGAGGCAGGGCTAAGGTGGTAGAGAACATGGGAACTTGCTTAGGTGGGCATGAGGTGGGACAAAGCTATGATCAACCAATGAGATTACAAGCACAATTGGTCAATAAAACTGATTAAATCCAGTACCAAATGGGAAGTGAGTCATGAGGCAGGCAGGCATGAATATGGGAAAGGGTCTCCTTCTGTTGGGGTTGGGCTAGTGACTATTCTGAGCCCTTTCAAGGTGATTAATACCTATTTAGCATATCAATCCCTGATGCCAATCTTTATGGAAATATATGGCTGTGTTACTCTTTGGTCTTGAGGCCTGGCCCACAGCGGGGAGTGTCTGTCTCTTCCAAAGTTGTAAAGTCACCTTGTCTTCCATATTGTCTCCTTGAGGGCCTGGCCCTGCCTGACTGCCTATAATATTTCTATCTAATTCAGCTACCTACAATAGTTTCAGAGTATTTTTCTTAGCTAAGCTAGAGGGAGTGTGTCTATAAACTGAATTATTTTACATAAGAGCTATGCACAATTGGCTGGCCAGTACCAGTCAGTGTTTAATTAGAAGGAAACACCAGATTGAAACTTAAATTGATCTCACTCAAAAGTGCCACTGTATCCACAGAATTTTAAAAATTATCACCAAATGATAATGTTACATTATTTTACCATTTTTAAGGCTTTGAACATTTATTATACTAGAAGCCCCTTAGAAAAATACCCCATTAAATGCATATAACATGCTTTCAGTTTAACCTTTACTACCTACAAATAAACAATGGAACAGATCTAAGTCTGATCCAACAAATTATTTATTGTAACTTCTGAGCTGTATTAGTGAAATTCTGTTTTAAATATAATACCATTAATTGCAAATTATACCATCTGTACATAATTGGACTATAGTTTGTTTTATTTATCTTAACATGTAGAATTATTATATATTCAAAAATGAGAAAAATACACCTATATTAAAATTTAAGACTGGGTGTGTTGGTGCACAATTGTAATCCCAGCAGTGGGGAGGCTAAAAACAAGAGGATCACTGTAAGTCCAAGCTGTGTAGTGAGACCCTATACCTTATATTAAAATAAATAAATAAAATGTAATTAACTTTTTGTAGCAATATATTTGCTTTAACTATTAATAATATGGATTTAGCATTCCCTGCAATGACTGCATTAGTCAAAATACTAGTTTTACCAATGTGGACAAAACAGCAATCCTATTCACTTTTAAAATGTAGCTCATTAACATATTAAATTGTCTAATAAAATACATTTCAGAAATATTTGTATTTTAGTTTCAAATTTACTTTACTACATATTGTTTCTTACCTGACACCAAAGAGGATACAAAGTCAGTGCAAGGAAATACTTGCATGTTTACGAAAATACAGTCTGATGTGTCCTCATTACATGTTATATTCTCCAGCAAGAGGAATAGCATGGTTCAAATATAGTCATGAGTAAGATTAATTTATCTTTTTTACATGGATAATATAGTTTTAGAAGACACTGCTGTTTATAAGGTAATGACATTTAAGAAAAAGGGACATAATACATACATTGTACTTTTTCTGAACTTCTAAATGAAATTATTGAAATCAAATTACATGTTTTTAAATGAATTACCAAAATTGATCTGTCATTCAGAATCCTTGCAGTGTTAGTTTCTTGAATGGTGTGGGGATAACCAAATTCATGTGCTACCTCCAAATTACAGAACGAGGCTACCAACTGATTATGTCCTTTTAATTTAAGACTGATTGGGCTGGAGACTAGAAATTCTCCTGTCTTTTGAACTTTGAGAAATGCAAATTATTGTTAATGGATGTCCAAAGACTAACTGACAACAACACTATTGTAGGATAAAGGGTTATACAGGAGTACTGGGTCCCTTACTGTTTGACCCTCAGGACTGCAGTGGTGCTACCTAAGCCAGCCAGAGATTCCTCTGCTCATACAAAGAAATACAACTTGCAGACTGAGTTGGGTTGCAGTACTGGGCAAAGGAGGGATATATGGCAATTTATAGGTGATTTATATAGCTAAATTTTCTTTATTCATGGTCCCTATAAATTGTTAAACTTTTACAGAGGGTGTTCTCCATCTTATAGAAAATATTAATAAATCATTAAAATTGAGAGGAGTGCAGAACTAAGATTTATGTAAAACATATTAACTTTTCAGATTAGCTTGATTTGGGGGAATATAATTTTAATTGTAAGAAATTTAATGGTAATTAAAAGTGTTCAAGCATTACGCTATAATGAATAGTCAATGTATGAAGAAATACTTAGATTGTAAAAGTAGACAGGGAATAACAAAATGAAATCTTAATAAAAAAATTGTAGTATAAAGGGCCAACCAGATAACTCAGCAGCCTAAAACGTCTGCTCCAGCAGAGCGCAGCAGCCGGGGTTCAGTCCCCACGTATTGAGCTTTTTCTGTCCCTGGGGCACCCTAGGAGAGCGACTGAGCCTAGGCGTGGTGGCACGTGCCTTTAATCCTAGCACTAGGAAAGCAGAAATCAGGAGGATCACTATGAGTCTGGGCTGTGTGGTGAGACCCTGCACCAAAAAAAAAAAAAAAATAATAATCTATTTTTAAATATTTTATTTCAATTATCATTACCAATGTAAACAGTAATTACATGACAATTAATCTCCACCAGAATAGGATTAAAAGATTAACGGTCTTGTTCTGTTCTTTTGGAAACTATCTTTTAAAAATCAGTAAACAAAACCAAGATAGAGCATCTTTTAAAAGTAAAGTGATGTTCACTTTGATGGACCTTTTCATAAATTCATACTACCTATTCTCTTACAATATAAATAAGAAAAAAGTTTAGAATTTGGTCTAAATAGACAATTAACAGAATGTTGGATGCTCTGTGAATCTATAAATCATACCAAAAAAAAAAAAAAATTGGGCTACAGAAACAAAAATATAAGCCTGTAGATAGCAGTGACTTTTCAGCAGTGTATCCGGTACTTGAGCTGAAAATGATGCCTCTGGTTGAAAATTTAAATATTTCCTGCAATACATATTTAACTACCATAGTCAAAATTCTGGTACCCTTAGAAACACATTACAATGATGAGATTATGCCAATACTATAGTGTAATTTCCTCAACATTGACTTTTATATTCTAGTTAGGAGAACTCAGATGAATTATAGTAACATTCTGGCATGCTTTAGTACTTCGAGCTGTCAGGAAAGAGCCTTCAGGATGCACTACTTTGTAGGTTTTTCTGCAGTTTCATACAACACTATCAGAGTCATGAGTCTTAAAAGACCTGGCTTCATTTGTAGAAGTACTTAAACAGAATGGTTTTTTTTTTTTTTTAGGAGCTCTTTAGAATTTCAAGGTTTTTGCTTAGAATTGGCCTCAATCATTATTCTGTTCTATCTTTGAGCAAAAGTTTCTTTTTAAAGTACAAGTACCTTTTTTCCCCGAGAGAATGTAGCCATGTATAATAGGTTCTTCTAAAAATAGGAATATATGATATAAAATGCCGTATTATAGACAATATGAGCACGCATGGAATTTTTTTGTATCAATCATGACTTTATAGTCAAATAATCAGGTGCTTCATGTGTGTTTTGCTTCCAGTTATTTTGCATGATGAGTGAAATAATATATTTCAGAAATTTGACCGGTATCTTTGTAAGTACTGATTTACTGTAGAATGAGACAGTAAAAACCTTCAGACTACTCTACATGCAAAGAAAATTTAGTTTCATAAAAAGTTATGTTTTAAAGCTGTTTGTTTAAAATACATTATACAACATATAAATACAATTTCTAATCTCTTCCTAACTCACTGTGGCATGGATTATATCTTTTCATGTCATATGTAGAAGTGTGTCACACACATTTGTGATGCTTAGGCGTACTTCTAGATAGAATCCATACTCCTGTTATTAACCGTGCTGACAAAGTCTGACTCAATCTGCTCTCTCTTGCCCCAGTGCTGCTCTCCCCTGAGTTCTATCTAGTGCTGTGGACAGTCGTGGCTCCTTTACTGTACCCTTGGGCCTGAGAGATGTGGAGAGCCACATGTTTCTAGGTCACTCAGTTCTGTTTAGAACAGAGGTTCACACGTGGGGTTGTGTCAGTAGCGATCTGGCAGTGTCCAGAAACATTGTGCCTGCTGTGTGGCTGTGTAACTGGGGTCTAGCGGGCGGGAGCCAGGGGTGCTGCCAGAGCTCCTTAGTGCAGGGTAGAGTCCCACCGCTAACTCATGTCCAGCCCGTGCTGTCAATAGTGCCACTGTTGAGAAAGTCTGTTGTGGAGAAAATACTGAAATAATATAACATCCAAGTAAGCTTAGTAAAATGCTTTTTCCTTTATTTATGGATAAGAGCCAAATAAGAATAATTTACAATGTTTACATACCAGTTTCTTAACATATGTTTTAATTTCGGTCAGCAGTGTTCACACTTCTTCGTCACATGGCATGTTGTGCCTGCTCGTCCGTACATATGTTGTGTATGAATTAAAGTGAACGGGAAGCTGCAGTTTAGCCCCCAGGAAGGTTTTGTCACTGCCCTACTGACCTCCCATGTGCACGTCCTTTAAATGACTAACTTATGAAATGCACACCATGTCACAAACAGCTGGTCTTTTGCTTCCTTTGTGTTTTCTCCCTTCATAATTTGTTTCTTTTCATTTCGGTTGGCAGAACTCCCCTGATTGCTGCTGGAGTCATTGGCGGGCTCTTCATTCTGGTCATAGTGGGCCTGACATTCGCAGTGTATGTGAGAAGGAAGAGCATCAAAAAGAAAAGGGCCTTAAGACGATTCCTAGAAACAGAGGTGAGTTGTTTACTGCATTTTTTTAAACACACTTACTTAGAGATTTTCATTAAGTTTGAGGTTGAGTTGATGCTCAATTTTCTAATTCAAATGAAAATTCTGTTCAATTTCTCAATGAGTTGGTGTTTTTAAATAAATTTTATAAAAAACTGAAGAAGCAGCAGAATATATATTAAATTTATACTTTAGAGAAAGTGTAGTAGAAATTACTATACTGGGGCAAGGGTCTGGAATTTTTTCCCCAGTGGGAATTTCCATTAGGAAATTCTCATCTCAATAGCAGCTGAGCTGGGTAGAAGACATCTCAGCGGTAAAGGTAGGAACACACGAGGAGATAAAAATTTTCCAGATCAAAATCTAAGCGGACAGGCAAGCGATGTGTACCATAATTGTGGTCATTAAATCAATAGCCAATGATCTCATTATGCCAGCTGTGAAAGACCAAGCTTACAGAATAAAGCTTAGTATTGTAATGGCACAGAACTCACATGATTCATGAGAAGCATTTAATATTATGCATGGTAGTTATTTTGAATATGTAAATTACACATAAATTATTATAATGCCTCTGATACTGCTACACTGATCATACAGACTGTCAGTTTTACTTGTAAAGCATACAGAAGAAAAACAATTAAAGAAGATTTTACAATACCAGGCCCTTCACATATCTCACCCTATCTTGTTCCCCAGCACTAATATCTGTGGCAGGCTGAAAAATTCAGGAACAATTTGTATCTGAAAATTAGACCACCTGAGTTTTGTATTCTCTTATCAGAGTGACAGTGACCTGGATTCTTTTTCACAGTAGCAGAAATGGAATATTCTTTAATGAATTTTGCACACTGGCAATGGCTTTCACGTATTCCTGAATTTGGAACTATATAGAATAATCATGGGGAAGCATTAGGAAACTTGTTTAAAACCACATACAGGAATGTACACTTTGAGGACGGAGTTCTCTAAATTTGAATGTCAAGTCCAGTAGACACACTTGTTCACACAAAACAGAGAGAATTAAGTGCATGCATTGAGAAGACACAATAGCAACATGTATGTTCAATGGATGTTTACAAATGATCAACTCAATTGCTTTCAAAACAGCACATGTAAATGAAAGTGGGGAAAAGCACATGTGCTGTGTGTATTTATGAAGCTTCATTTTCCTTCTTATAGTATCTTCTAAGGAGTTCTCATTTTCTTGCTACCTAATCATAATGACTGATTTTATAGAAAGATTCTGTTTCTTTATAGAAACAATTTAGCACTAAATTATTTTGTATTTTCAGGATAAGTAATTATAGTTTCCTATCTTTCTCTTAATAAAAGTTACATAATTAGGATATTCAACCACCATCTAAATAGACCAAGGATTCTGTTTCTATTTATTTTTTGTTTTGTTTTTTTGAGACAGGGTTTCACTATATAGTTCAGAGTAGCCCTAAACTCAAACATACCTCAAGTTTGCCTATAACTCAAGGTGTTCCTCCTGCCTCAGCTGTCAAGTGCTGGGATTGCTGGTATGTATCACCATGCCCAACCCACACTAGCAGTTCTTAAGAGAACCAATTTAGATTCATATGTGCTAACGCTAGAAATCTACATCAGCTAAAAAAATTGTTGAAAGCCTGACATATTGTTGGAATACATTTAAAATTGAATTACTGCCCCAGAATCATTTTGTTTCTGGGACACTAACTTTATTCTATTATTTGCATAAAAGTCCAAAAAAACACTTTTGCAAAGGATGTGCATTGAGATACCAGTGTGATGTATTCACTGGTGGTCGTATTAAAAATATTCCTAGGATGTGATCATATCCCTTGAAGAGTGACAGATTGAGTGCCTGCAAGATGCCTAATAACGAACCAGAATTTCCACCTAGTTTCATTTCCTCCTTTCCCAGTCCTCAAATGTGACTACTACTACACCTTTTCCTCAGATGGGAAGTGAGGTAGCCCTGAGGGATGAATTGTTTTCTACCCCTGTGAGTCAGAACACCACTCTACCTGGCTTTAACTCAGTCCTCTTTCAACTATGTCATACTGGCCTATGAAGTGAAATGAGCTTTCTTTTTAAGTCAGATTACTGCAAAAAAAATGTGTTTGTAGAAAATGGAAAGAAATGGCCAGCAAGATAGCTTGGTGGTCTAAAGTGCCTGCTTAGGCAAGCTTAGGCAACCACGGGGACCACAGCTTGATCCCTGGCACCACATGCCACTCCAGCCTCACGTCCAAGTCAGGCTGAGCTGACTACAGAAAAGGAAGGAAGGAAGGAAGGAAGGAAGGAAGGAAGGAAGGAAGGAAGGAAGGAAGGAAGGAAGAAAGAAAGAAAGAAAGAAAGAAAGAAAGAAAGAAAGAAAGAAAGAAAGAAAGAAAGAAAGAAAGACACTAGGGCTCTGCTACTTAAAAAGTGTTATAAAGTCCTTATCATACCAAGGTACTATAGAAGTGTAAAATTTCAGATGTACCCCATCCTATGGAGCCAGAACCTGCACTGTGCCAAGAATCCCAGGCATTTCATAGGGTCACTTAAGTTTTAGTAGCTCTGTCCTGAGGTCTTGACACTGGCTAAATTCTTTTCCCTTTTCTGCATTGAGAAGGTAGTATTTATAAGTATTTTTAATCATCACCTCTCTCAGCCTAGCACATCTCAAGGTAGAGCATATTTGTTATTTGAATTCACCCAGAAAAGAAATCAGAAATTAAAAAAGAGTCAGAAGGAATGGCAAAAAGTGTGTCTATGATGGTGAGTGGATCATATTAAAATATACTGTTCAACAATCAATATTTGTGTGTTTTTGCATATATAAGAATGAGGGGATAAGGAGGAAAGAAGGACAAAGGCAGAGCAAGAGCGACTAATTATTGCATAAACGGTACACAACCTTACCTGCTTGCCTTGCAGCTGGTGGAGCCTTTAACTCCTAGTGGCACGGCACCCAACCAAGCTCAACTTCGTATTTTGAAAGAAACTGAACTAAAGAGAATAAAGGTCCTTGGCTCAGGTGCTTTTGGAACCGTTTATAAAGTAAGTAACGCACATTCACAATCAGTTATTTAAGTTTTGCTTCTGGCTTCTCAAAAACCATAATAGACACAGTAATTATTTTAGCCAACCCAGTTTCTGATTAGTATTCAGACAGGACCTTTATGTTATTGAAAAGTTGCTGTGCAAATGAATTCATTAATTTTTATTGAACAAGCTGGGATAAACAGTCTTGAGAGGAGACAGGAAATGCTGATATGAAGCCAAATATTGTTCTTTCTCTCAGCACTTTTTCAGTCCCTTTCAAAATTGTTCTCCCTTCGACAAATTTCTATTTCTTTCCCATCCCACCTGAGCACCACAAAATCCCACACATGTTTGGGCCAAGTACTGTAATTTATTGCTCTTCATTCTTTCTTCTTTTTTGTCCACAAGCATATTTATAAGCACTCTAACGTCTCTTTACAATCCACTTGAATGTGCTGCTATGTTAATAACCTAGAAATACATTTGAAACCATTTGGCTGCCTTGTCACTTATGTGATTTATTAGTTAATGTGCATCATTTTGATGCTATTGCCATTATGTGCAATCTAAAAATTAACTTTATATGAGAAAGCCAGGCGTCATAGGAAGAAAGGATAATGTTACAAAGTTTTAGTAAGAGGCGATTTTTGAACGGGAAAGTTCAAGTGGTGGCTTTTGCCTGTTTACTTACTTAGCTTACTTACAAAACCAATCAAAGGCCAGGCTCAAGGTTAATTATGGTGACATTTACTTTGGTGGTAAATAATAAGAATGAGAAATCCTAATGCTCATCTTTTTTTTTTATAAATCCTTTACTACAGTTCTTGAAAATTTATTTTCAGTAAGTTGGGATAAATACAGTCTTGCAAGAAGGCAAGAAATATAGTACAAAGAATAAGATTAACTGAGGGTTCTGTTCTATGCCATAGGACAAATCCTTAAAAAGGTATTAGAGTTTCGTTTTCTTATGAAACATTAATAAAATTTACTGTAAGACAAATATATATGTTTACAGATAAGAAAGACAAAGATAAATGACCAGTTTTAATATTTTATAACTAACTCATTTTTGAAATAATTCAGTCTTGGATTGTTTCTAAATTACAGTCATATATATATATATATATATATATATATATATATATATATATATATATTCTTAAGTGATATGCCCTGGAACTAAATTTCATTTAAACTACAGAGACTCTTTAGTTCAAGAGCAAATATCACTTAATGATAGCAGAAGGGGAAATACTAGCATTTAGAAATGTATCTTTATTGATATTTCTACTAAAAGAAGTGATTTGTTTTTAATGAGTATCTTACTTTTATTAAAATTACTTAGAGTAAGGCTTTTAGAAAAGTCTAAGTTCACTTGAATTTTATGCCTGGGATGTGCATGGCTAGTCATTAGTTTCAATGAATATAACAATGGTTATAAGACATACTGTATTAAAGTGTAAAAAGCTACCTAACCACAGAAAAATAAACTGTTGGTGAATTATTTTGTTAAATTTTTCTTTCCAAGGAGAGACATGCTGTGCTCAAGCATAAATTATTAAAAAGTATATGTTTTAATATATAGTTGCATTGTTATCCAGTCAGGTCTGGAAAACACACACTATACATTTTTTTCCAAAGCAGTATAAATTAGTTCTCACTCGTGTCATACTCTTATCTTAAAGTGTGTTTAGAGATATTTTAAAATTGATGTGATATCTTTATAAAATAACTCTCTGTGGTTATTTTAGTGAGTAATAGCAGGTGTGATTTCCATCCTAGATATCTACAATGAGAAAATGTACAGCTATTGATATTGGGCTCACATTTCTTTTTTACCCATTTGAATTTTTAAAAATTTTATAGCACCAAGTGCTCAGAGTATCATTTTGCATCTGACATTTATTTATTGGTTCTGAATAAAAAAATGTAACCTTAAATTTACCTCTTGAAGGTTAAAATAGTTTTCCTTTAATGATTGTGACAAGAGGTAGCAAAAATGGGCCAAAGAGAGAACAAAGGGCCCACTTTGGAGCTCATTTTCTCAGCTAGATCCAGACTGTTGGTTAAACATGAAACCCCATCTAGAGTATCTAGGTCTAAACACTCTTGGAGAAAGAAATTAGGTGATTCAGTCGTGCCCTGCAAGACTTCCACATGCGGGTGACTGAGCGCAACCTCCTCACCATGTCCTGGACCGTGTTGCTCTGATACACCCCCCCCCCCAAGCCCTGTGGAGGACTTTGCTGAATTCTCCCAAAGGCCAGAAAAGATCAACCACTCCACTGCCTCGTCGAGGGGCAGAGCTGGTCCACTCTTCAGGCCAGCACCTCAGTCCTTCCCCAACCCCTCAACACCAAATCTACAGTGGGGACCTCCTGCCTCCCAGCCGGCTCTGCAGGGCATTCTGAGGGCTGCTGGTCAGCAGGATCTTCCTGGGGTCTTTGTTAAGACACTGGAATCCGATCACATCAGTATTTTGAACAATGGTGTTTATCTTTTCAAGTCACTACAACTTTGGCTGACACACATATATTATGTTTTACTGTAGATGACCAAAGGGAGAAATGTTTATTCTTTTGTTTTTAAATGATCAACACCAACTGATAATAAGAAAACATGAAATATAGATTATCTGTTCTAGGATAAAAGTCCATTTTTGTCTTTCTTTTATTTTAATGTTAAAACTATCTTAAGAAGTCTTTGTTGATTTCAGGATTAATAAGTTAAAATCTGAAAACTCCCCTCAATTTGTACCTTTTCTATGTTCTTTTGGGCAATATGATTTCTAAAATATATTCCTCTGTCCATCTTTGTATACCTTATCAAAATTATTATCCTCATTTAAATATTTCAATTCAGTTTACACAGAAATGCTAATATTTAGTTTAATATTTTACATTACTTTACTTAAATGTTACCAACTGCATTTTTATCTACTTTACTCTTTCCCAGTGCATGGAGATATTACAATATCTTGTTGGAGATTTTACAATTATATATCGCTAGAAAAAATTAATGATGGCCAATCTAAATATTATATGTAAATATTTTATTTCAGAGGTAATGAAAACTTTCATATCCACAAAAAAATTAATAATTTATACAAAATAATATCTGTTCAATATTCCCTAGTACATGCCTTTGAAAACTAGTGATGCAAAGACCACCTTTGAAAATTATTTCTTAAATCAGTCTGAACTTGAAGAATATAAGACTATGCTTCTGTTTGAGCATAGATAATATTAAAACTGAAAAGAAGCTCCAACATTACTTAGACCATACTTCTACATCAAAATTGAGATCAGAATTTTTAAAGTGTAACTTCTCAACAGCTCAAGAAGTCCATGATAATAATCCAAATGAATTTCTCTATCCTATTTCTACCCTTTCTTCACTATCTGTTTTTTCCTCAAGTACACAATTGAAATCCATATTAGTTTAAACACCTTGAAAGCAGACTATAGATGTATTTGATCATCACATAATAAACATGCAAAAAATATGTGATATATAACAAGTTCTAAGTGTTGATTGAAGGAAATAATCTAGAACTTCTAAGGTAATTAATAGGTAGAGAAGTCAAATCGAGTTTCATTTCTTTTATAAATGTTACGCACGTCTTGGTGTGGGTTTCATGTGATTCATTTTCTCTAAAGGGTATCTGGGTTCCTGAAGGAGAAACAGTGAAGATTCCTGTGGCTATTAAGATTCTCAATGAGACGACTGGTCCCAAGGCCAATGTTGAGTTCATGGATGTGAGTACCTACATGCAACATGGATATTTTTATCCATTACTGTACAGCCACTTTTGAGAGTTGAAAATAGAAGTGAACATATGTTACAAAATTTCTTCTCTGGAAAATGAGTAATTTTTATAAGTGAAATTTCTAAGACCATGTAATATTATATGTTTGGATCACCACCACTTCACGATTATCTACCTAGGAACTACACGAAAACTTATGTTTGAAATGTGAAGCTATTTAAAATCCTTAAAATGAATTATCTTCTGTGAATCAGGCATGTAATGTTTGCATTTTTTGTTGATAAATAGGGCCAAATATATATTAAGTGGAAATAATATATAATTTGAACTAAAAATATTTTGACCATCGATCACCGCTTATGTTGAACAATCAAGTGTCATGAGTGGATTTCTTAACATCAGTTACACTGAATTGTGTGGAATGGCCTACATGGTGGTGACAACAGTAAGACACTGATATTTACAAAGTGCTTACAAAGTGTTAAATTCTAGAGATTAACTAATATCTATGCAGTATTAATTGACAGGCACTATTAGTACTATTATAAATAATTTGCGAATACTTATTCATCTAATTCTGATAACAAAGAGGCCAGGTTAACTCAAGGTGACAAGTTTAGGCAATGGCTGGTTTAGCCAGAGCAGGCACCTGGCCTTAGCAGGCTCAGGAAATATTTTCTTCAATAGTGAGGAATTGCAAACCACGTTTTCTCTACGTGCTCATCTCTGACTTTTTTGGTGGGAAAGCAGCCATGGGTAATTAAGACAAAACTAAACAAATGAAGGAACAAACAGAAATGTGAATGTATTTGCTTTTGTTCCGGTAAGGCCCCATTTACACAAACAAGAGCATAACTGATTTGGTTTAAGGGCCAGCTACTCCTTTCCAAAATTGTGCATTTGACTGCTATGATAAATTATGTTGGGGAGTAGCGATTATGACTTGAACAATTCTTTGGGCTGCTTTACTTTGCTGTGGGTCTGATCTATTTGAAAATGAGATTAGTTTCTACAGTAAGTTATTCTGCTGAATTTAAGTTTGGAACCTGTCTCCCTCTGATCATAACCAGTGAAATATACTTTTGGTCAATTTGAAGTTCACAAGACAGCAGTCTATAGGCAAAAATCTCCAAAATATAAAATAAAAAACAGTTCTACAGAATGAAGGTAATTTATACTGTTAATCAGAACATTAAGATTTCTCAGAGCAAAAACAATAGATTGAGCTGTTGAGCAAATCAGAGAGGTGAATATAATAAAACTATGCTGGTTACTTTTTCATATTCAGGAAAAGATATTTTGCTGGGGATTCTAACCAAGGGCCATATACTTTCTCTGTTTTTTTTTAACATAATATTTTTCTTTATAGTGTTGATTTTGATTTTGCAATGACTTTTATAGGAAAAAGATCCAAGTATACACCCTTTTGGTTCTTAGATGGTTTGCTATACGTTTTTACTAGCTTTTCCTTAAAGATCTTTTAAACCTTTATAAGAGTTTAGTCTCTTACCTTGAATAATATCACTGCCATAATAATAAGCACCTTGCATAAGGCAACTTTTAGCCTAAATTTTTATTGCTAGTTGTATACTAGAGCTAATCATCTGACACAAGCTAGTTGCTCTAAAAAGTTGATTCTCTGCATTCTTGTGAAATAGTTAATGTCATCCTACTTTCTTATCTGCAGTGCCTGTCTAATTGCTACCTTGTCCAGTAAGCACATAATAATTTCTTCTTCAGGTTTCAAAAAGTGCTGACATTCCTGGCAGTTACATGTCTTAGCTCACGTGCTTGAGTTTAAAACTGAGGTCTTTTGTAGTGATTCCTCAGATATTCTGCATGATTCGATAATAGCTATAAATACGCGTAGAGAAGTTTCAAAGAAAGTAGACATTACCAAGAAAAATTATAGTAAGTGAAATAGTGTAGGTTAATATATGAATCTGATAAATAAAGTAATCCTCCTCAACCTAGGCTGCAGCCAAAGCCGAAATTCACAAGAATGGTAATAATCTTTCCTTCAGCCCTGGACAGCCATTTTTGTCACATTTCCATGGAAACAGACTGGCAAAAGGGGGTTAAGAGGCTACAAAATAATCACCTAAAAAGCAGCTCTAAAAACCTAATCATGATTTTGAATGATTATTTGAAAGCTACTAACCCCATCCCTTTCTGCCCACCTCTTCCCTTGATCTGAAGCCTATTTCCATGGAAACAGAAGTGGGGATAGTAGTTTGTAGTCTTAGATTTCTGCTGAATTTTAGATGAGCCTCTGATTGAGCCAGGACAGGGCTCATGTTCCTAGGTGCTGGGTGGATTTGGTTACCAGTAGGCTTCCCTGCAAATCCTACTGTTTAATACTAAAAATTAAAGAAAGTATTCTGACTGTGTATTTCCTATTTGTGAATAGCTACTTGAAAAATGAAAGATTGAGGAACTGCAGTTGTCAGACTTTAAGACAGGTTCAAGTCAGAACCCTTCCTACTGTGTTGGTGACTCTTTCTCACCCTTGGGACAAATAGTATCAAAATGATTAAAGCAGTTCAACAGTTAAAGTGATGACAAATTTAGTATTTTTTTTCCATTGATTTAAATTTCATGAAATCATACTGGAACTTTTCACATGTCTATATTCAGCTCATCTGTGATGTGTATATGTAATTATAACCCCTTGTATACACATGCAATCACAATAAGAAGTCTGAATAAGCAAAATTATTTGTAATTTTAGCCTGAAGTTTAAGTTGAAATTACAAGTATTCCAAAGTTACTAAAAATAGTATGTTGAGAGAGACCTTAGTTTAGTTTCTTCCAGAAATAGAAGCTACTTCCAGAAATAGAAGCATTTGGGGCTGGGGAGATGGCTCAGTGGAATAAGTGCTTCCCTGGTAAGCACAAGGGCCTGAGATCAATCCCCAGTTCTGTCAAAGAAAAAATAAAGAAAGAAAGAAACAAGCATTTGACCAGAAGAACTTTCTTTTGGAGGGGAAATTCTTATCAGTAAGGTAGAAACAAGACAGAGGAGCCAATGAAACTAGCTGCTTTTATGAGGGATCCCAGTTGCTGTTTACTGGAGAGACACTGGTAGCCAGTGTAGGACATATGGTTACCATCCTCAAAGGGAAGGCCAGGAAGATAGCTCAGTAGAATAAGCACTTCTGACAAGGGCAAAGGCCTGAATTCAATCCCCAGTTCTGCCAAAAAAAAAAGAGCTGAAGGGAGCTCTAGTCATCATATTAGCTTCTGTCTGCCATTTGAGGTGAGGTAGAAGGGAAGGATGCTTACCGCTTCTATGATCTGAATGCCAAGGGAGGAAGACATATTGCAGAAGCCACTGGGTACAAAAGGGATGGGTAGAGCATTACAGTGCTGCAAAGACATTTTTCAGAAAAGATTTTCTATAGGTGTATGGCACATCTCTTTTGCATACTAGTGCATATGACTATTTGTATTTATTTGTGTGCATGTGTTGTGGAACATTCTGTAGATGGAAAATGAAACTTAGCCGGGCGTGGTGGCATAGGCCTGTAATCCCAGCACTCGGGAGGCTGAGGCAGGAGGATTGTTGTGAGTTTGAGATCAGCCTGAACTACAAAGTGAGCTTAAGGCCAGCCTGAACTGCATAGTGAGACCCTGTCTCAAAAAGACAAAATAAATAAATAAATAAATAAATAAATAAATAAATAAATAAATAAAACTTACAAAAAATGGGAATAGTATACTCTTATTGTTAGTTCCCTTTGTACCTCTTCCAACTTTACATCTGAGGAGAATATATAAATATATTTTCTCCTCATTTAACCACCAAGTTCTGTTTCTGCATCTAAGACATTAGATAAATCTGTTGCTAAATGAGGAATTATATATAGTATGTGCACTGATTATATATAGTATGTGCACTGCAATATCCAAAACAACAATATATGTGTGTGTGTGTGTATATATACACACACACACACACACACATATATCTCTGTCATATACATACAATTGGCAGAGTGCTGGGTACCACAATAAGTGTCACATATGAAAGAGCTAATAGTCAAACTCATCATCCTGACCTACATTTCTATTGATACCCAATGGCAAATGAGAGGACTTTGCTAGTTTCTGAGAATTTTTTAAATAGAAAAAAAGTAAATAAGGAGCAGTTTGCAGTCTATCAAAGTCTATACTAAAAACATATTCTATCAACTGCTGTACTAAAAGCAAGAGGAGAATTTTCGGTCAGAGGGCTGTGGCCCAGCTCACTATAGCTAATGGACTCCTAATGACAGCACTAATACATGGTGGGTGAGGAGCCAGTGCGTTCTTCTCACAAAGGAAGATCACATTGAATAACATTAAGAAAATGACCCTGAAAGTTCACCCTTCCAAGAAAACCAGTTACACACATTCTTGTCTTTTATTTCAGTGGTGCGGTTACGCTGGAAAAATGTAAGCTTTTTGTGCTTTTGTTTTGCTTTTTTTTTTAATCCATCCAATGGTTAAGAACACATCCCTAAGCAATGATATTATTGAGCAAGATTCCAGGAACAAGAAACAATGCTTGGGGAAGTCACACGCTATCTTAGTTTTTGTGAGGTCTCACAGCTCACAATATTTTTTTCCCCCTGAAATTGAAGCTTATCTTCATTTGACATAGTTTTTCAATATCTTACTTAAATGTTTTGTTTCTTTAAAAAATAAGCTTCAACCAAAGGAAATTTCTGTAATTACCCTAGATTCCAGCAACAAACAGTACATGCTTTGTCCTTGTGTGAATCTGCTGGGCTTCGGTTTCAGGGTTCCTACAGCAAGCTGAGCACTGTTCGTGGTGAGAGTTTGTGTCCTACACCACTCAGCCTTACTGCATAAATGACAATATTCTTGGGAAATAAAGAATTTGTTTCTCTCTAGCTTTACCAGAAGCAATTTTATTTCTCTCTTACCACTGTTATTTTGCTATTTTTATTATTTATTTATTTATTTATTTTATTTTTTAAAAGTTATGTTCCGTTCTTACAAGTTCTCACTACACACCTCTGATTCAAAGTTATTTTCCTGATTTTGGTCTCCCTGGTGCTGGGATTATTGGTGTGCACCAGCATTCCCAGGCTAGGGCTAGCACAGTGTGCCCAGGGGGTGGGGCCAGTGCAGTAGGTAGTGTTTCAACTGCATTTCCTGCACTGCCTAAGCTTGCATAAGCAGGCACCTTGGTCGGCTGAGATATCTTGCTGGCTCCCTATTTTGCTATTTTTTAAATCAAAGTTAAAGGACCAGCCTGATAGCTGAGGAGACTTAAGCTCCTGCTTAGGCAGAGTGCAGCACCTGGGTTCAGTCCCTGGCATACCATGCTGGCCCTGCCCCCGCGGCACACTGAGACAGAGATTGAGCCTGTGTATGGTGCCACATGCCTGTAAGCCCAGCGCCGGGGAAGCTGAAAAACTGATCTACATAGTGAGACCCTGTATCCCCTGTACTAAATGCAAACATAATCAATCAATCAAGTTCACAGGCTTGTGTTTATGATTTTTTTCTTCTCTGCATTTCCTTTACCATACTATCTTATTGGGAGTTGTTTCAGTGCTAATTTATACCACATTAGTGGCGTGATGTGAATATGATTTATGCCAGGCGCTGTGGCGCGCACCTGTAGTCCCAGCTACTCGGGAGGCTGGGGTGGGAAGATCGCTGGAGTCCAGGAGTTCTGGGCTGCTGTGCCGATCAGGTGTCCCCACTAAGTTCGGCATCAATATGGTGACCTTCCAGGAGCAGGGGACCACCCTAAGGAGGTTGCCTAAGGAGGGGTGAACCGGCCCAGGTCATGAATATGATTTACTAGCAGTTTATGTATTTTTTCACTTAAAAAAAGACTGCAAAAATGATTTGAAAAGCTGTTTTAGTCCATATCGTCACATTTCAAAGAGTCCTGTGTTTGCATTCATACAGTCATCTATAACTCCTAGCTAGACCCTATGTAATGCTAATTGGGGCTATTAAAAAATTCATGTCACACTAATAGTGATTTTCTTAAAAAATTCATGTTGTTGAATCCAATTATATCATTTGCCCTTACAGGTTTTGTTCAGTTACATGAATTAATACACTTATCTCTTTCAAGTGTGAATAAATTCAGTATTTTTTTCTTTTATTTTTTAAGGCCTACTACTTTTTACAGGGTCTAATACTGTTAGCACAGTCTTCAAAAGTTGGCTAAACAATGTTCTTTTCTTTAACAAAGATTGCAAGTAAAATAATTTTAAATAGTTATACAGAGTGCTTTGGCTTCTAATAGTAAAGGTTACATTCACAAAGAGAATCTAGAAACTTCATTAGAAACAGAACTTAGTCCTTTAAATCTTTACTAAACCAAGAGAAGGAGAAAGAAGGGAGAAAGCAAAGAAGGAAAAAAGGGATGGGGCAAGGGAAAAGAAACAAGGAGAGAGGACAGAAAAAAAGGAGAAAAGGAGGGAGGAAGGAGGAAATAGAAATTTTTCAGTAACTGAAGTAAATAATTTTGGTTACAGTTTCTTTCATTAGTTCATTTTTTATGTTTCCTTAGTTGCATAGAAAAATTGTCAGCAGAACCCCTGCCACTGCAGTAATAGCAGCGCACATAGGTTTCTTCACGTGCTCCTTTCAGTTCATTCCAGTGCAATGTTTTCTTCGGGTCTCAACAACCCCTGGCCACCACCTTCCCTACAACGCTCCACAGCCAATTTAAATTCTTGGCCTATTATTATAATCATATTCTCAAGACATCTTCTGCTCTCCTGCTTCCTAAAACCACGCTGGCAGGAAGCGTTCCTGAACTTAGTGAAGCCGCTCCGCACTGCGGTCCAGTCCTCAAGTCCTGTTGCTAGTGTACATATAACCCCTAGACAATCTCCCCAGATTATCATATTCCACCTCCGGGCTCCTTTTGGAATCTGCCTGCCTCCCTGTCCTCAGCGTTGACATGCTGAAATCTCAGGGCAACTCAAGATTAACACACCCAGAACGGCCTCCTTCATCCTCTCTTCTAAATCTCTTCTGTCCTTACTTTCGCCTGTCGAAATGATTTGCGTCTGTAGCCACTATATTTCCCCATCAGAAACCTGGAATTCCTCCTTAAATCACAACCTCTCAAACCGTGCATGTGTGACTGAAGAGCAAATATAGGATTCCACGCCAAAATTTAATTTGGGTAGCATCCTCTTCTTTCTGTATTCCACAGCCAGTACTTTAACCCAAGCCATTGTCTCTTTCCGCATGAATTATGAGAGTAACTTAATTTAATCACCCGACTCGTTAACATCAAGGCAACATTGTGTCATTCCTTTGCCTGCAGTCATCACTAAGGTAAAATACAGGAGTCTTGGCTTACAGAGCTCCTGATTATTTTTCCAGTCATCTTTCTCTCCACTGTCTTTCCAGTCCCCTTACAACCAATGCAGGGCATACCCTAAACTCGAGAGTGGAGGCCCCATTATAGCTAGGGACATTCTAGTTATTCTTATTTTCTCAGCCTATATAGCTGCACAACGCTTTTCTTATTTCTTTCAATTTATTTTTTAAATGTATTTAGTACAGGGTCTACAGGCTGTCACTCCACAGATCAGACTCATAGTGATCCTCCTGTTTTCAGCTTCCAGGCAGATGCCACCATGTCCAGTCTCAGTGGTGGCCTTCTCAGTGCGCCTTGGGAATGAGGCTAGCAGGGCACTTCCCTGACTTCTGAGTTTTATTTATAACCTAATAATTCTTGGATATTTTTCTTTTATAGCATTTACCACAATAAACCACTGCATCTTCATTTTATTTGTCTTACTTTTGTTGTAGAATCCCATTCTCTGTCCCTAGACTTCAAGATCTTAGGCAATAGTGACCATTTCTGTTTACTATATCTCTGCATATCTCACAGGAAGCACAGTGCAGATTTGTTGTTAGAAAACACAATCACTGCACAGTTAAGTAGCTGCACAGTTTGTGTGTGGGGGGGTGTGTGTGTTAAAGACTTACTATTTTTTTCTTCCTGTAAGCCCTCTGGTTTTAAACATCAATAGTTTCTCCAACAGATCCATCTATGGGATATTTTCCTTAGGTCTTTTGTGTTGTTCACCTCTGATTTATTTTTATATTATATTATTTATTTTTTTGTAATTTAGGGAAGGGTCTTCAGGGTGTTCAGTGTCTCACTACTAAATCAGACTCATAGTGATCCACCTGTTTAGAGCCTCTCAAGAGCTGGGATTACAGGTGTGCATAACCATGCCCCAATTACCATCTCAGCATACACCGAGAGGGAAGGCTGGCAAGGCTTACTCAGGGAGTGAACCCCCTGCCTTTGCTCCTGCTTACAGATGCTTGAATCCATTGATCTATTTGGCCAGCCTTGGAGGAGTCAATGTAGTCATAGACTCCGATCAAATCAAATTCTGAAAGTCAATTGATTATAGTGACTATAGATCATCATGGGTAACAGTTAACTGAATTCAATAGATTTCCTAAAGCCATAGTTTGATTGACTGATTGATTTCACACATGATCTTTCAGTGCAGCTCAGACTCATAGTGATCCTCCTATGTCAGCCTCCTCAGTGCTGGGATTACAGTTGTGCACCATTACACAGGTTTCAGGGTCTACAGGGTATGTCAGAGGACCTGGGACTGCACAGCATGTGGTACCAAGGACTGTACTCAGGGTCTTGCGCCTGCTGGGATGGTGCTCATCCCAAATCCCAAAATCTTAGTTTTAAATATTGACTTGACTAAAAAGTTTGAAACCAGGAAAAGCACTGTACCAGTCTTGCCTTCCAGCAGGCTTGCTTTCTCTCTCTTGAAGTGCTTGAAAGAGAATATGAATCCCAAGCAGCTTGCTCTCCCCTTGAGCTGTCTGCCCTCATCCACTTCTCCAAAGCACTGCTTGCCATTGTGTAAAAGGAAGGAGGCTTTCTCAGAGCACACAGACAACTACCAGTGTTTAAATTTGCTGAATAGAAAGCAAGGTCTATTTAATGCATAACCTTTCATACTGAGGATATTTTCCAGTTCCATAAACTCTGGAATGTGGTGAGTGTCATATGTGATTAACTGATTTATCCCCATGTAGAAATGCAAGAGACTGATCATATGCATTTTCTGATCTCATTCTGACAAGAATTTGATAACTATGTGGATTTAGGAAACTCCCCCCACTCCATTTGGTTATAAGTTCAAAGACAAAGTGTTTATAATATTAAGATTCTTTTCATAAAATATGAGTGGGACATTTAGACCCAGTGGACAAACTAAGATCACAAAATAGAATTTCCAAAACATCAGTAAATAATCTGAGACATAACAAACCTCGATATACATGGTACTGTTATGATCTGTTTCCAAATTAAGAAATAAATATATATTATTTCTTCAGGATTAAGGGTCCGTCTGCAAAAAGTCTTATCTTATGTGATACAAAGTCATCACTCTTATTCATACAGAAATAATTGTCTCAGGAAACAAGGCATTGTTTTTTGTAGGGGATACAAACAAGTGCCTGAACATCACATCTATAACCTGGAGTGAGTAAATATACAGATGCATATATAGATATATATGTAAAAATATAGATGTAGATATGTAGATATGTGTCTGTGATGTTTACATAAATGTTAGATATCTTATTTTACCACTCAAAAAAGGTGACTCTGCCAGTTTAATAGTAATAATCTATAAGAACCATGGCATGGTCAGTATGAGTGCAATTATTACAAAAGTGACTACTTCATAAGGTTGCCTTGAAATTCTGTTATGATACTTTTCTCAAAATGATCAGAAGAATTGAACTCGTCCCTCACTTCAGTGGTCTATGCTGTTCAGAAGTATGTTTATTTGTAGTATTTTCATTTTCTTTTTTATGTATTTAGTGCAGACTGTCAAAAACTGAGCAAGTTGGCAGCATGTTTTCTTTTGTTACATCAAAGGAGTTTGTGAGCATGAACTTTGTTGGCATTGTATTCCTATCCTCATTGTCCTTAGGAAATAGCTTTAATGAAAGAGATATCTGAACCACACACTTAAAAATCACCGGGATTGCTAAGTATTTTAATTTTTAACATTTTTTTGTTTTCAAACATTTTCATTTCATGCCTAAACTTTCAATTTCATGATTTCCACTTTTCGTGGAAGGATTGCTATAGAATACAGGCTTTAACTTGTCAGATCAGCAACTTGTATTTCATATGCTGTATGAATAGTTAGATCTCCCCATTCCCGGCAGGCATAGACATCAAGTTAGTTTTTAATTTTTAATTTTTTTTTTTTAACAGAACCGAGGATTGAACTCTGGCTCTTGCACTTGCCAGGGAAGTGCTTATACCACTGAGCTGTCTCCCCAGCCCCTTTCAAGCTAGTTTTTTTTAATTTCTCAATGCTACTTCAGGTCCCAAGAAGTCATCATTTGAGTGTTTGTTACTTTTGCTTACAGTAGCCTGGCGTAGTGTTTTTAGATAAGAATGAGTATTTATTTATCTGAAAACTGAAACCTTAGATTTTTTTTTCTCTGATCTTTAACTCTCCTATTTTATACTTACTTTTATACTCCAATTTTGATCTGCTTACAAGTTTAGTCTAACCTCTCTGAACTTAAATATTCCATTATCTGTTAGAAAATAATTAGATGCTAGAAGCAGAAGGTTCCTTGGGACTCCCTGAGCTCATTGAACCAGAGAGTCTGTCGCCCACTGGTCAGCTGATATTGGCCCAGCAGCTAATAATAGCAGAAATGCTGCTTAGCTAGGTGAGAAAGTTAACTCAGGAACGTGAAGATGAAACATTTGGGATTTAGGGTTGAAGATAAATTTCCCTTTTTTATTTGTTTCCTGCTAAGAAAATAGCCAAGGGAGCCAGTTATTCACCCCTGCCTGTTTTTTTTTTTTTTCTTTCTGTTCTTTTGACAAAGTATAATTAAGATCTAAGGACCCACTTGATTTCAGTTGTGCCCTACTCACTATAATTTTCTTGTATTCCCACAAAGCAATTTGAGTGAATCAGGAATATGTTTGGTATAATTCCTACAGATAATGGGCAAATTCGACTGGTAAATTAAAAATTGTCAGCTCCAGCAAGCATGTGGAAAATTAACCTTAGGAAATGCACTCTGCATGAGAAGGTGGTGAGCACAGGCTCTGAGTGTCAAGTCAGAAACAATGTATTTTCCTCTCATGATTAAAACATAAGTTAAGATCCTTTAAAATAAATTTTTACAAACTGTGGAATGTAATGAACACATTATTCTCAGAATTTTATTATTGCATAGAGAGGTACTTAAAATATACTTTCTAAATTTTCATACGTAATATTAATGTTAAAAAGATAATGAATTGTGGAAGAGCCCAGCTGCTAGCTCAACAGACCAAAGTGCCTGCTTAGCAGAGCACAGCAGCCAGGGTTCGATCCTGGGTCTGCAGTGCTGGCTCTGCCCCTGGGGCATGCTGGGACAGCAACTGAGACTGGGAATGGTGGTGCATGCCTGTAATCCCACTGCTTGGAGGCTGAAAACGGGAGGCTCATTACCAGTGTAGTCTATGTAGTGAGACCCCGTACACCCTGTCCTAAATACAGAAAAAATATAAAAGATACTGAATTGTAACGCAACTATTTTTTGTAGTGAAAAAGATATGTATCTGTATATACAAAATAGTTAGAATAGATATAAAGCTATTTTCTCTTAGTTCAACGAGAAGAAAGTTTCCAACTAATAATGTTTAGACAAAATATCATGTCTTCATCCTGTCCTATTAATAACTCCTACGAAGACAACAACATGCAATTAATTATTGTAACTGTCTTACTAACCTGTTTTGAAACTGTCTCATTGCTATTTCTATCTCAATAAAATTAATTTAAAAAATAAATAAATCAAGTGCAATACAATTACCCCTTTTCCTTTAGATTTTGCTCAGTGTATATGTGTGAAGACAGTGCTTACTGTTCCACTGCAGGCATGCTGCTATTGCATTACCAACAAGGCTGCAATGCCTCTGGGGGACCTTCTTTCCAGTCCCTGTAACCCTATGTACTCAGTAGTGATTTTGTAGTAAAGATATAAATTTGGAAGAAGAGATAAAAAATGCATTTAGTTTTCAATAGACTTTTTTTTTTTGGTGGAACCAGAGATTGAACTCAGGCCCTTGCACTTGCCAGGGAAGCGCTTATTCCACTGAGCCATCTCCCCGGCCCTCCAATAGACTTTCATGATATGTCTAAAACATGCACAATGCCTTGCAAATCTGTATACACTGAGGATTATATAGGTACTCAGTTTGCCTCTACCTTTCAGAAATAATGTTTCTATAGGATGGAACCAAGAAAATAAAATGTGAGGGCAGAAGACCTAATTATGATGACCCACGTTGATTTTGGGGTCTTTAAAATTCTTCTGTAAGGCAAAATTTATCGAAGTTATTTGGCTTTGCATTTTACTTGGTTGCATTTGTCTAATAAGTTATTTTTTAGTTTCTCCCACCTATGTTAGATATTTTGCATTATCTCATTTTTCTCTTGTACACATTTTTGAAACTCATAAGTCTAATGTAATAAAATAAATGCACCATAACTAATAAAGTGACCTGTTTTTAGTTTATTTTATTATTTTTTTTGTCCTAGATAGATAAAAGAGATCTGTATTTGTCATCTAGTATGTTTTGTGATTTGCTTTAAAAAATTAATGGATGTATAAACATTTTCCTACAACATCTTACTGTCTTAAAGTTTAAATATAGCTAATGGATATAGGTACGTACATCATTCCTTAATTTCAAAGTTTATATGTTTGTCAAATATATTTATACAAAATTAATCAAATGTATTGTGTTTTACATATTATATTTCTATGCCATTTTAGCAGAAAACTTAATTTTCATTTTAATATAATTAATTTATGGCCTTAATTTATTGTGAATTTTCAGTTATAAATTCTTACTCCAAATGTGCTTTGACGTCTTTTCTATTTTACCGAATTTATAGATACAAAAATATTTCTAAAATATTTTGATACTTTTGCATATGTATAATTATTTCTCATGTAGTGCTGATAATTATATTTATACTTTTGAGGCCTGTAAATAAAGTCAAGTGTGTTAGAGATAAATGAACTTTTCTGCTTAATGACCTTATTTCTTTGAAAACAATTGCCTAAAGAAAAAGTTGATATCATTTCAAACACAATATCTATTTCTGTCCCTTCCACATAGTTATATTCTCTTTTATCTACGAGTATTTTTAGTAATGTTTTTACAGTAAATTAAATGTTTTGCACCATGTATGACTGCTAAAGAAATATTATTTTTACTAACAAATGGGAGTTAAATATTTATAAACAGCTAGGATGTAAACCTGATTTCTGAATTTTCTAAGTGAAATACAGTAAGGAATTTTCTTGTTGAAGCATACATTTTTCTGTTGCTTTCTAAGTAAACAGAATTATTATTACAGGTAATTCTTCCTGAATTTAGCTGTTCATCTAATGCCCAGAAGATTTTACCCTCAATTTGTTTAAACTTCACTTAACTTAGTAAATTTCTAGGTGACTTCAAGAAGATTTTTCTTAGTGTGTAGTTCCACTTTTCCACTTACATGTTTTTCTACCTAAATATTTTAATTAAAATTGTATCTATACAATTTGGAAAATTCTTGTAGAGATTTGTCAGAGTTGGAAAGGTTGGTTTAGAAGATAGTCCAGATATTATAAGCAATGAGTTCAGTGCCCTGCCCATTTGCTCTCTTTTCATAAGAAGCAAAATAAAAGTGAGTTGTTTCAGATTCTAAAAAAGTAGTTTATTATATAGTGTTCCATAAGTGTAATACAGTATTGTTTTGTAATTCTGAAAGGTTATAATAAGCACATAGTTAGTAATATGAAAATAATCCAAAGCACAGAGTTCTGAGTTCAATGCTTGGTACCACCAAAAAAAAAAAAAAAAAAAAATCCATTGTTGTCAGTTGCAAGTAAAGTAGCTCAGAGTATTATGAAAAGATTTTCTCTATTTGTTCTACATCTTTTCAGCCAAGTTCTCTTTATAATAGTAAACATTTGAATAAAGAACAAATTGCTGGTGAATAGTTTCAGGCAAATCAATTCTAGAACATATAAGATGTTTTGTGTTGACATCAGGAGACTAGGAGGGTAACAGAACATATTTTGTAGTAAAATGGGAAATGGTGAAAACTCTTGTTTTCCTGACTGGCTCAAATGAAACTGCTATGAAGCACTCTCTCGGCATCCTTCCATAATATTCTTTCCATGGATTTAATGATGTAGCATGTGCTGGGATGAGTGAAGCCCACATATAGACCATTCCTCCAAGGAATATCTCTATCTTTGATTTAAATTCTCTTCATTTGAACTTTTAAAAACAAGTCAAATACAGGGCTGGGGAGATGGCTCAGTGGAATAAATGCTTCCCTGACAAGCGCAAGGGCCTGAGTTCAGTCACTGGTTCTGCCAAAAAAAAAAAAAAAAAAAAGTCAAAGAACAAAGAGGAGCACTTTTTTGTGACATCTAGTCACTGTGATACAGGTGTGTTGAATGAGCTCTCTCCCATTCATTATGCTAATAAAGCAACAAAGACTGTCTAGCTCTCAAGTGTATATTAGCAAGAGAACTGCATAATAAATGCCAACTTTTTCACAATAATAAAATGAAAGCCTATGTTTAAGAATTTCCTATTATATTGGAATTTTCTCAGCATGTATCCTTTGCACATTAACAATTCAAGCAGATGCAGCATTACTTCTGAAGCGTAATGTATATGACAGACTGCTACTGCATCAAGACTAATGAAAGATTTAAGGACTCTCTGCTAATAATAAAAGGCAGCATTTTAATTGCTTTAAATGAAACATATTTCAAACAAGACACTAGTGGCAAAAGTATAAGAGTCAGCCAATCAAGACTTGACGCAAGACAGTTCTGATAATATGGTCAACCAAGCAATCACTTCTAAAACACGTGTTTGCTAGCCCCAGACCTTTGGAAACATTCTACATTATCTAACTGTCATTTGGTGAAGAAATACTGCATTGCAAGGTCCTTTTGTGCCATGAAGCTGGTATGACGCGTGTGAGCGCTGGCACACATCAGCACCAGAGCATGGCGTGCTCAGGGCTGATGGACCATGGGAGATGCTGAGGGGATCAGCTTCTCCTCAGGTGCTTAAATTTAAAAACAAGTCGATGTTTAATATGGAACATTGGCATCATTTCAAGGTAAAATATACCTAGAAGTAAGAATAAAATAAGTTTTGTTTTAACAAACCAAAAAAGTTCAGTCAAGATTTGGAGAAATCCTATGACCTGCTAATTTCCTACAAGCAGATTTTGAATCGTATTTCTCTTTGAGTGCTGATTACCATGATAACACCTTGCAAAGAGTAATAATATATTTACATTCCATTCGTGACAAGTGGAATTTTTAATTTGCCATTTTAACATCAATTGGCATATATTAGGCCACAAGATTCAAACTTCAATATGTCAAGGAGAAATTATACAGTATTCTAAGCCAATGTATAATTTGATTAAAATTTTTATAATTATAAGATTCTATGAGAGTTCAATCAAAGATGAGATTAAATATAATCACTTGAGAAAATAAAAAACAATGGAATTCACATAATAGGATCACGGTTATGCCTGTGAATGACCACTACCAAGAAATTAGAGGCCATAGAGGTCAATGGAGACTTGTGTCACTTCAGTGTTTGTCCCCTTGATTGAGCTATCCTACAAATTCATAATGTAAAAGACAAAGTTGGGGAATAAGATTCTCACCGGTCTACTTCAGTGCTGTGTCTTTCCCTACATCAATTGGAGAGACACAGTCTTGTTTTTCCAAAGAGGCTCCTAGGTGGTCCAGCAGTTTTATCATATTCACTGGATTAAAATTAAGATTCAGATAAGAAGAACTGATAGACTACTCAATAAATGCCTGCTCCTCTTTCTGTTCCGACCAAAGAAACCAGATTAAATCTTTAGGAAATACTTGGATGGCCACATTTTTCTTTCATATTTTATTTTGGATTTACTCACTTTATATAGTAGAAACTTTTTTTTCTTTGAAGAACCAGGGATTGAGCTCAGGCCCTTGCACTTGCCAGGGAAGCACTTATTCTAGTGAGTTATGTCCCTGGACTTATGCGGTGGAAACTTCCAATGAAAATTTTTTCTCATTTTTAAAAGAATAAGAATGTATATAGAAATCAACAAATACAAGTGCACAGGTAGCTCAGACTGAGTGTGGTGGTACATCCTGTAATCCCGGTGCTCAAGAGGCTGAAAACAAAAGGATCATTATGAGTCCAATCTGTGTAGTGAGACCCTATAGACCCTGCACTGAATCCATAAAAAAGTGTATAGTTATATATTTATAGGTGAATACTGTTATAAGAGATAAAAGAAAATACAGATTCTTGCCTTACTGACTACTCCCTTAGGATGTGTTTTACACAAGTGAATATTTTAGTTATCTCTCATGGTATTTAATTTGTATTTCTTAAAATAGCTTTATAGACACTTCTTTATGTATTTATTTTAGATATATTCTATAGGTTTTCCAACATGAGAAAAAAATATTTACAATTTTAAATATTTCTTTAATTTTTCTTTCCTGATCCCTATATAGAATTGACACTGTACCTTGAATCCACATTAATAATGTTTTTCTTTATTATTTGTAGTAGTAAGCATTATTCATTTTAGGTAATTATTTATTGTAGTTTTTTCTTTTTAAAAAATTTTTTTTGAGAAAGAAATAGCAATGAGACAGTTTCAAAACCAATTAGTAGGACAGCTTCAATAATTAACGCATTACATATTGTTTTCTTCACAGTGGTTATTCAAAGCACAATATGCAGACATGATATCCTATCCAAGCAATAATAGTACAAATCTTTCTTCTCATTGAATGAAGAGAAAGTGGCTGCATATTATCTTAACTATTTTGTGTATACAGATACAAAATGGTCTTTTATTTGTATCCCCTTTTTTCTGATTAGTTTTGTCAGAGATGGGTATTCCCTTGGCATTTAAATATTGTAGCTGTGTGAATTCAGCAAAATTATTTCACTAAAATAATCCAATATAGTCCAGTGGTTCATAATAGTAGTGGTGGGTTATCCATAGGACTGGCAATATCAGAAGTTGTTGATTTGAACCTTTTACAGCTTAGCATATTAATATGGTTTTACTTTTTATACCTCTTTTTATACTTTTCTGCTGGATGGTTAAGAACAAGATAAAGCAAATCCTGTATAATAAGAAATGTAACTTTTGTATTTGCTAAGGTCAGTCAAATCCCCTCAGGATTTACCCTGAAACCCTGTATTGCAGTTTGTAGATCCTCTATCAGTGTCAGCCATGTGGATGAGTCACAGCCATTGCTTGACCAATTTGCTCTCTGTGAAAGCCTGAGAGAATGTTTTCTCTCCATGTGACTCTCCTTAGGCACGCACTACATCTACATCATTTTCCTCTGTGGCACCATAAATTACAGCCCAGACTACTATACCCTGCAAAACTCCCCCTCAAATTTAATGGAGAATTGAAATACTTCCATGACAAAGAACAATTAAAGAATTTCAAGGCGACAAAGCCAATCCTTCACAGACTATATAAAGATGTTCTAGAAAGGGACAAAAATGATCAGAACTCGGGGCTGGGGAGATATCTCATGGGGCTGGGGAGATATCTCAGTGGAAAAAGCACTTCCCTGGCAAGCGCAAGAGCCTGAGTTCAATCCCTGGTTCTACCAAACAAACAAACAGATAAATAAATAAAATGATCAGAACTCCATGAATGAAAATAGAAGGACCCCACTACATAGGGCAAATTACATACAGGAGAAAAAGGAGTAAACAAGAGAAGGTAAATAACATGTCAATCATAATACATCTCAATTACAACCATGAATGTAAATGGACTCATTTCACCAATTAAAAGAAATAGACTGGCACAGTGGATTAGGAAACAAAATCCAACAATATGCTGTATACAAGAGACACACTTAACTAGTAAAGAAACTCATAAGCTGAAAGTCAAAGAGTGGAAAACAATACTACATGCCCCAGCACTTCAGAAAAAAAAGCAGGGGTAGCAATCCTGTTCACAGACAGTCTCAACCTCAAACCAAGAATTATCAAATAAAATAAAGAAGGCCGCTATATATTGGTTAGGGGGAAAATTCAAGAGGAAGAAGTAACACTCATACGTATGTGTGCACCAAATACAGGAGCACCCAACTATATAAGACAAATCTTAATGGACATGAAAAATCCTTTATCCAATACCACAATCTTGACAGGAGGCTTTAACAGCCCCTTATTACATTTTTTCTTAGGGTTTCATGTCCCAACATCTATTCCTCCCAAACATATGAAAATAATTACCTTTCTGTCAAGGTCAGAGATTTACTCTGCTCTTCTGACTTAGGAGCAGAAATTCTCCCTTGAGGATCCACATTCATACTACCGTCTGGACCAGTAGACCAGTGATTCTGCGAATCACTCTTTGCTTCTTAGCTGAACTCAAGTGACTTAGTGCCTGGGTACCCCATGCCTTTTACTTCTTGATTCAGCATCTTACTTTAGTGAAATGAGATCGTTTGAGTCCATTTGTGATAGTTTGAGTCCAATCAGAAGATCCATATCACAGTGCAACAAGTGAAATTTACAGAACTGACCATGGCCAAAGAGTAAGTGCAATATGCGAGGGAGTTCACATGTTCCCTGGGGAGAGGCAAGAGAAGAGTAAGAGAGGGGAAATTTGAAGGGGTTTGTGCTTCATGTAGAAGTACTTGAGCCAGGGCTAAGAGGGCAGGTGACTGTTTTAGACAGCCTGGAGGAGATCTGGAGTTGCCACTCAGAGGCCAGTTGTAATAGAATACAACTGGGCCTCCCAAGGACCCGGAGCTAGGCTGGCAGCATCCTCGCAGGATGGGAAGTGGTGATTGTAGCTGGTGGCTTGGCTAGGAGCTAATCTAGACACCCGAGCCGGGCTTGCTGAGAGCAAGCTGCACCCAGCAGAGCATATGGAGGGAATGTGGCCACCCATGCCAGTTGGAAGAATGCCACAGAGCTGGCAGGTCACACAGGACCCTGCTTTTCTTTTTCGAAGGACAGTGGAAAGGGCATCACCATCTGAGGATTTGAGGTCGTGAAGCCTTCATGGCTCTTGCTGATCTTTTTATCTTTTCTGTCTTACCAGATGCTTGCCAAACTGACCCCCTCCTGTGCCAGAAAGTATAGGACACTTCCTCCTCTTTGGTGTCCTGGCAGAGCCCTCTGCTTAAAAGCTTAACATCATGCTTCTGGCAAGATAAATACCTGTCATGGGCCGTGTAGCTTTTCACAGCAGAATCTACCCATCACCTGCTAATGAATTTATGTACCTGGTTGTCAGTGGTTTGCAGAATTCTGCAAATAGTTTCACTCATGATGTAGAGATTGAAGCAAAAGAAAAAAATATTGTTTTCTGCTCTAATTGTAACTATGCCTAGTGTCCCCCAACATAGAGGTTTTTGTGAGGAGAGGAGTTTAGATTTTCCATTTAAAATTTTCTAGCTTTTAGCCAGATAAGGGAAGAGGTTACCCAGCCCTTGGTTACCCCAACAATGGTGAAGATCAGAAAGGCAAATATATCATTTATAAATTTTACTTATTATCACTGTTTATAGCCCCTACTTCACTATCTACTGAATGTCTCCACTTAGACATGAAATCTCTCAATGAAATCACTGTACATTATTGCATCTTTCCCAATAGGCATTTAGCATTTTTTTTCCACCTAGATTTGCTATGGCCACTTCAAATTAGCTGTTATCCCGCCTCCATTATTTTTGTCTTTTGGATTGAATCTTTTTAATGCCTTTCATCTCATGTTAGTGGAACTTAGGAAAGGGGTAAAGTATATGGATATATTTAGCCTGCTGAAGTTAACTGGAAGTCCTGGAAAGATTTCAAGATAAAAGAGCTAAGGAGAATTCTTTATAGCGTTTTTCCCATCATAGTGTTTTCCAATGTAAATTGAAGAATATGTGCCCTCCAAGCTCAGCCCGGCAAGAACCTCCAGCTGTCTGGGACAGCTTCCCTCGTGGCAGACAGACTCAGACATGCCTTAGGCAATCAGATGAGTGGCTCATGGTCAGCTGGAGGAATTCTTACGCATGCCCTTGTGTCATCCACAGGGAATCAAGAAGGGCCTGAGTGTCCCCCTTTGAGAAATGGTCTTCTTAAGGTGGTCCCTGCTAGGAGAAATAGCTAAGAAAACAGCTAACCTTTAAATTGAATTAAAAGGAAAGTTTTTATTTGACTTCTTGCATAGGATAAAATTTTGAAATAGCTAGCTGAAAGTTATCCTTTTTGATTTAGTATAGTGTAAAGAAAGTTTTATGGAAAACAATGTGCCCAACCTAAAGTATTTAAAGGTAGTAGTTGTCCTTGCTCCTCAAGGCCCTAGTATTAAGACTCCGGAAAGGTTTGTGGCACCCATTGTTTTCAGACACCATAGAGAAATATGGATTATCACAGTTAAAGGAAGACAATGAGCAAATGTTTGACTCTTGGCAGAAGGAATCTAAATGATACCACATTAAATATACTTAATCTGAGATAATTTCCCCTTCATATGGAAAAAAGAATATGAACTTACTAACTGTAAGACTGATAGTTTAAAGTCTGTTTCTTTATGTAAAGGCCAAAGGTGTCTGAAAGTGAAATTAGCATAACCAGCCATGTGTTTTTGTCAGTAATATTTTCTTTGTAGGCAGAAATAAAAAAAAAGAGAAAGAAAGAAATGCCAAAGGCAGGATTCTTATCATTTTTCAGTTCACAGATTCCTTTGAAAAACTTGATGAAAGGTATAGTCTTTGTTCAAAAGAAGTTCACATCAGTGTATTCTCACCCACGATTTTTATTCAGTTTTTGGAGATGTATAATACCTCTGAAGTTTGGATACACAGTTAAGATGCACTGACTTCAAGCCTTTTTCTAAGTCCCAGTGTGCTTCTGCACTTGGACTGCCCGTGAGAGTGTTCTAAAACAGGATGTCACAAAACTGACTGTCAAGACCAGCGTGAAGGTCTTTGCAATTCTTATCTTTAACTTCACACCACCTGCAAAATAGGTTTTCATAATGAAGAAACTGGAGTTCTGAGAGGTGAAGGCTCCAGAGTCCCATTACTAATCAGTGGCAAAAGAGGATCCAATCCGTGGATTGCCCTTTCATCAAATTATAATGCTCAAAGTGTTGAGTGTGTTTGTTAAAGAACTTAAATGTGAGAATTAGAATCTATTATAAGTATCATTATAAAATATCCAGATAGTGAGATTTTTTGATTCACCCTTGGGTAATATGGCCAATGCGGCATTTAGTGAGTTTCATGAAATGGAAAAAGAAGTACGTGGTTTCTCTTAAATAGTACCTGGTGCTCATAAGTGTGTGTGTGTGTGTGTGTGTGTGTGTGTGTGTGTGTTTTCAATTTGCTATAAGAAAATTTTAAGATAAAATAGATAACATTAATCTAAAAGTTATACAAAACAAATGAATATTTGGAGCATTTAAATGGTAAACCTATTTCAGGTTAAAATGAGACACAAAGTAACTCCCCTGGTGGCTTACTGAGGCCTTTCAATTAATAATCTCCCAGCTGAAACCTAGAGAAGATCTAGTCCTTACAGGTTGAAACAGCACCAGGGATTCCTAGCCCTTCATTCCTCATCCCCTAGATAGATGCAGTCTTCACTCCTAGGCCTGACCTCTTTGCCTATGTCCTTCTGGTAATTGTTGGTGACTCCATCAGCAGAGTCACCCAGTCATCCACCACTTCCTTCTTTCTCAGCCCAGCAACATATTATAAAAATAGTCCAAATCTGACCTCTCCTCCATCTTTCTCTTCGTAGGATTAATTTTTGACCATCAAAACTTTAGATATCTACTAGAAATATCCTTAAAAGACAAAAAGCTAATGATGGGGATGCATCAGAGGATTATTGCATAAAAGAGTTTGGAGTCAAGAGTTTTGTTGGAAAGGGACAGAAGGCAGGAGCAGGAGCAGAGGCAGGACACTGAGAACTCAGGAACTGAGCCTCCACTAGAGTTGCTTTGCAGCATGAAGGCCTCTGTGGAGTCTACCTGAGCCCTAGTGTCTGGGACCTGCAAGCCAAAGGCTGCTGTACTTGACTGGTTTCATATACCCACATCACATTAATCATATATGTCATAAACAATAATGTATTACTATGTGGAATTTTATCATATTTTTCCTAACCTCATTCCCTAGAGTCCATTGAATATTGTCTTTTGTTTTCCCAATGGTCTTTTAGCCTTTGAGTGTAGAAATAATGAGTAAGTATGCTCTCTTGAGAAAGTGGAGAAAAGAAACAGCACCAACTAAAGAAAAGCATCTTTCTTTAGTTATTTTCTTAAAGATTATTTGTTGGTGAAATTCATGCATTTGTAACTACTTTATAACAGAATTGCTTAAATATATCTATATTTTTCTGAGAATGCTTATTCCAATGTCTCGTTCTTACTTCAGGAAATTCAAATAAGACAGTATTTTATTTATTTCCTCTTTATTGTACATTTTGGTATTTGATTTAGCAAGCATGTCCTCTGCTATTCAGATCAACTCTGTCTCTGTCTCTGTCTCACTCTCTATTTTGCTTGTGACTTTTATCATTTTTTATAATAAACTGTTTTATGTCCTAAATTATATCTTACATATCCTTCCCATGAGTTTGTACTCTAATTTGGAGCAAGCTGGTATTTTTAGTGTTGAAACTTAGTCAAAATGTTTGTATCATTTGCTTCTAATATCATGGTGTTTTTCTTCCTGGAATTACTTTGAAGTAGCTTATACATTTTGTTTCTATTTCTCCTTTATGTTTTAAATAGATATTGGTGACCTGTGCAATATTTCTGATTTTATGTATTATATTTTATCTATTAGTTACAATATTTTATTTACTTGGTTAAAATATCACTCATAGCTAATGATACTTTTATCTTTCATTTTGTAATATTTAAATTTTAGTTGCTCTTGTAGGGTTTGTGTTATTTCAATGTCAGATTATATTGGTTTCATCTTCACACTTAATGTGAGGTTCTTGACTGTGTCAACATGAAACCCCTTCATTAAGCCTCTAGAAAATATTGAATACTAATAGTATTTCTCAAGTAGTTTTGCAAATCTTTCCAATAACTGTAAAGTTCTATCTAGGTTCTTGTATGTTCCCTATATTTTCAACCTTTCTTATTCTAATGTTTTATATTTTTTCTAGTACTTTATAGCTGGTTTTCCAAAGCACTCTATTCTCTACATTTCATACTACACTTGTTCTTGCTATTTTCATTTAGTATTTTCCTGTGTGTGTGTATGTGTGTGTGTATCTCTACATATACAGATAGAGATAGAAATACAGAGCTAGTGACTTTTTTTGAAGTATGTGTGCTTTGAGTCTTTCTTTACTTGGAAAAAAATCTTCACTTTTCAGGAATCTTGTCTCTTGCCCTGGAAAATGATCTTCTTAGACTATCTAAAGACCCAGCACAAGGTCTCACATAGGCTCTCCCAAACAATGAATATTTTCAAAGTTTAAGTAATTGACTTTTCTAGGCTTGTTGTTATATTCAACTATGGGATAGTTTTATGCCTTATGAAAAGTTATACCAGAATATATACACTTCTTAAATGACTGTTGTACTTGAATTTTTCTTTTTTTACAATTTATGATGAGTTTCATTTCCTCAGTCTGTAAGTGAAACAGCTTTCTACGTACATATAAGACAAAAAGAATTTTCCTCAAGGAGGGGATAGGAGAGAATGCATCTGGCTTGACAAGTTTTTCATAAGCTGGCTGTGTTAATGCAGATTATATAAATGCCACACTTTCCTGCTATTTATGCTATATCTTTCTTGCTTTATGTTGAATTTATATTCAGTACCTTCATGAAACTTGAGATTATGCAAACATTAAATACCTTTCATTAAAGAAACTAATCATGAAAGGATGTGACTCAACTCCTTACCTCAGTTATTACACAGTCACCTTCTCTGTCTTTTTGTAGTCTTTCTAAAGAAAATAAATTTGTAGGGTAAAGGATCAGGTTTACCATATTCAACATTCTACTTCCTGGAAATGTGAGATAGCTTTGATGTTTTGTTATTTTACCTGATTTCATTAATTTGTTAGCTGCATTGGTAAGCAATCCATATATGATAGTAAAACTATTTCTGAGAAGCTGATAAAATTTTACTGAAACCAATTATTGTATATTTCAATTTTAGGTACTTTATGTCACACAATGAATTCAAAATAGACGCTCTGAGATGAAATCTGGTGTAGATAATATTGTCATAATTATGGATTATTTCACCGAAGAGTGACTATAGGTAAAAACTATGAAAAATTATAAAAATACATGAACATTTAAATTTTCAAAAATATTTTAACTATTATTATAGTAAAAGCCACATTGCCAGGAGTCTTCCTCAGGTTATTTTTCTTCACTCTGCATGTAGATATTTTGTTGTCTTTGCCTCTTTCTTAAGCACATCTGGAAATGTTCTTTTGGGTCTATTAGGTCTGATAAAAACTAGATGTGAAAAACTGAAGAAAAATCCTAAACTTGGATGAAGTTGCTTGTGGCAGCCAAGGAAATCCCCAACCCTGGGATGACTGAGGAGTGTTGGTGGGCAGCAGCCCCAGAAGCTTGGGCAGGAATCTGTCCTTGGAGGGCAGGGTAGGGAGAGGTTCTTCTGCACACAGTACAGTGACAGACGATAGCCACACAGACCAAGAGCTAAGTGATTTTGAACAATGCCTGGCACACATGTAACTCTATGTGGCCAGCTCTATGTGATGGGAGAAACCAAGATAGAGGAGAACAATCCAAGAGAAAAATGTAACAAAATGGTATACAATTTTCTTTGGAGAACAGGATAGACACAGAAATTTTAGAGCTGTGGAACAAAAAGCTGAGCTCATTTATTTTTGTCAGAGATTTGGTTTAGATTGGTTTGGGCAACATTGAATTCATTGCATTTCGCATGTCCTTAGGGAGGACAGATGTGCATTGTACTTTTAAAACTGTGCGACCTTTGAGGAATTAAACTGCATTTTCAGTTTATGGTCATAATTACCCTTTCTTATGAGTATCTGAATTCTTCACTACATTAAATATGTTGTGGGCTAATTTAGAGGCCTTAAGCCTTTGCGCGTTTCCAAATAGATTGGCTTTCTTACCCAGTGGTTAACAACTTCAGCTACATGAACTTCTTTCTTAGCACCATGCAGTCTACTGCTTCCTCTTGATGACTTTCAGCTGCTGCCTTGCTCGCTGCCGTCCACACAATACACTTCCAGGCTGCAGGCACATGACTTCCAATATTACACAACAATGACTTAAGTCCCACTGTTCTCATTAGACCTGTTGCCCCATTAGGACGCCTACATTTTTGTTGGCCTTGGCACTACCTAAGGTCTTCTTACCATGACACAGAGACTTGTAGCAGCACTGACAGGTAATGGCGTGGCTGAGGCAGGAAGACTGCAAGTTCAGAGTCAGTCTAGAAAACTTAGTGAAACCACCTTAAAATAAAGAAAATCATCTGGAAATATATTCCACTCATATCCTTAGGTTTTAAGCTTCAGTATTGCCAATCAATCAATCAATCGATTGATCAATCTTATGCTTTTCTAATGTCAAGGGAGGCTTTTTTTCTCTCCTTGGATTTGACTCTTATCAATAATTTATATGATTGCAGTCCTCCTCGCCTCTCTTCCTTTCATCACTGCAGTACTCAGCTTCCCATTGCCAGGACAAAACCCAATGACACAATTTAAAGGACTAGGGGCTCATCATGGCTCGCAGTACCTGCAGGCTCAGTGGATGCCCTAACAGCTCCAAGCAGAAATGTAGAAGCTCTGCATGGGAGGCAGAAAGCTGAGAGCGAAGAGAGGACCTGAAGTTAGGGGATACCTCGTACTCCCAGTGGTTCAACCCTTCTGAGCAGGGACTCCCTCTGGCTTGTGGCTCTTAGGGAACATTTTAGACCTAAGTGTTTAAAGCCACTCATTGTCTATAGTAGAAATCTCTTCAATGGTCAGTACCTGTCAGATACTATATTTTACGGCATAATAATTCTTTTGCTTCCTATGCAAACTTAACAAAGTAGATATTTCCAACCTAAAAATGGAAGAACTCATACTCAAATCATCTTAACAAATCCACACAGCAAAAGTTAAAAGTATTTTCTTTTTTTTTTCTTTTTTTTTTTTTTTTTGTCTTTTTGAGACAGGGTCTCACTATGCAGTTCAGGCTGGCCTTAAGCTCACTTTGTAGCTCAGGCTGGTCTCGAACTCACAACAATCCTCCTGCCTCAGCCTCCTGAGTGCTGGGATTACAGGCATGTGCCACCATGCCCGGCTAAAAGTATTTTCTTTTGGGCCATTCACATTGAAATCCAATGTACTCAAATACCCTGGGCATTTCTCCTCACCACCAAATGGGAGCAGTAATCACTGTACTAATAAAAATACGTGAAAGTGGAAGGAAGGCACTCGCTGCTCTGAGGACCACGGCATCCAGTGTGAAGCCAGAGCTGTAACAGAGACACACTAGGTGGGCTGCTGGAGCCTGGGAGGAGGAGCACTGTTCTGCCCAGAGCTTAACATCCATCTGGCACGCGAGTGGACCCATGGGACATGGGCTGTCTATGATCCAGGGAATGAAGACAGGGCAGTACTTTAGGCAACAGTGAGGTGGTAAGGCAAGGCCTGGCTGTTTTGAGTCTTCCCTGTCAGAAAATGGAGACCACGTGAAGAGCCAAATTATAAAAGCAGAAAAATAAGTTATGAAAAATATTTAAGTTCCTTGCAGCAAATTAAGATGCCCTGCCTTCCCTAACTCATGTCCCTCACATGGCAGATGAAATGCATGCTTGTAATGTACAATTAGAAAAGTGAAAGTGATAACTTTCTACCACATTCTGATTAAAAAGGAGAATATTTGGATAATTGAATAATGAATCTCCAATTGCCCCAAGGAATGCAATTTTATCAGGAATGAATCAATATCTCTCTTCATATGTTAAGTGGATTCTAAGATTTCTGCTTCTTGGTACTCATCTCACGCTAATAGACCCCATAAGTGATCCTTAGAAAGAAAATGTGGTCAGTGGCAAAAGTGTTTTAGGGTTGTATTTGTGAAAAGACTTACGTTGTTTAAGACTAGTACCATCAATGTGGAGAAAGTTTCAAAAAGTTCTTCAGTGGCTTCTTCTGTCTTGAGAAAAAAAAAGCAATTTTTTATCAAATGAGCAACCTCCTTATGGATAATCATAGTAGAAACTACTCAGAAATTGTGTTTATTCCTAGAACATGAACTTGTCCTGGTTGCAAGCATCCACTGCTTGGATTGCATATTCATCCTATTTTTTTCCAAATCTTTGAATCCACAGAGGGAATATGCAGACATTCAAAACTGAGTAGCATTGTTAATATCAAAGTGTTATGGATCAATAGTAGTTAAGTTATACTTATCGACTCAATTAATAGTTATTTTTAACTCACAAATGAATGTAAGCCACAGTCGTCAGAAACTGAGCACATGGCCTCTGATGAATGGACTCAGAAGGCTTGAATAGGGGTAGTTTTTATTTTAAGAGCAGAATATATTTATTAAGGGAAAGAAAGCTGCAGAGGGAGACACAGAGGGGACCCAAGTGAATTGCCCAGTAGGGCTCAATTTTAAATGGGTAATTGAACATAACTACCAATAGCCATCACCTCCATGATGGACAGTTATTTTTAACTCACAATAGTTCACTTAGTGATCAATTTTGAATTCAGTGTGGACAATATTTCTGAACATAAGTTTTTAATATTTGCCTACAACAATTAAAATTTTCGGTGGTCATTTTTTTTGTATAATCTCAGTTGTCGGTCTTTTAGTGTTATCAATATGTAATCAGCATTTCTCCTCCTGTGTGGCAGTGACCGATACAAAAATGGATGGAAAGCTGATGTCATGGAATAAGGACTCCTTGAAAAAGCTGAGAGTTTGCTTAAAGTGGCTCCTGGCTTGATTGAATAAGATTACACATGATATTTACTCACAACATTAACTAAATTTATGCTTTTAGACTCACTGGCGTCTTGCATTTATTTCACATAGAAAATTATTTTGAGGCTGAGATATTTTTAGATGAGGATATGGAATTTTAATAAAAAAAGTAAACCAAAGGAAAGAAGTTGAGCACAAATGTATGAGTTACTTCAGGGAATACGACTATATATCTTTTGCCTTGTTACATTTAAAAAAGAAGAAAATCCATAACTGATGAATATTCTGTTAAGAATTGAGAACAAAGAACTATGCAGAGTTCACTGACCTTTTATTCTTCAAGACCTCACCAAGGCAGTTGTCCATGATAATTTCAAAGATGAGATTGTAATTACCAGTGCTCAAATTTTGAATGTCATTTATGTTATTGTTGTATTTACTGTGCACTCCAAATTACAAATTCTACTCATATATTTTCCCATATCCCAGTTATTATATTACTCCATATATTGGAAAATTCCAGATGAACTATTGCATATGTGCTGTGGAGTCCAGCAATCATGTGTTTTTCGAGAGGATGTATCTGGAGCAAGATGAATAGTAATCGATCTTTTACTGCCACAAATTTTTAAAAACTATAAACATTCACTCTATGTATCCCTCATTCCTTGTATGTTGAGACTGTTTATACCTATAAAATGTACTGATCATTTAAAAAAGTATATTAATTTAATATTTAAAGGTATTTCTAATGTAATATTTAAATATCCTGTTATTCAAAATTGTGAATTTTTAGTTTTGCCTTATTTATATTATCATAATGAATAAATTAATGGCTAAGCTAGTTAATCAATTAATTTTATTTAACTACAAGGTTTTAGTATGTGAAGGCTTCAATCAAGTATTTTCACAGAATTGAAAGTTTTTCTACCCTTGTGTGGGGTCCTTTCAATTTTTGCATAGTTTTAAAGAGTTTGAGGGTTTGTCTTACTATTTAGTCATTTAGTTTTAGAGATACATCATTTCTGTACATAATGTAATGATGAAAAAATTTCCCATAAAGACTAGGTAATATCTTTGAGAGGAATGTCCACATGGTCACATATCTATCTATCTATCTATCTATCTATCTATCTATCTATCTATCTATCTATCTATCTATCATCTATCTATCCATCTAATCTATCATCTATCATCTATCTATCTACCTTAGAAAGGAATTATATTGCTGTATAATAAATGAGTACCATTACATAAAGTATACATATGCATGCATAGAAATAGATTTAGCTATTTAATATATGTTTATTGAAATTCAGGGTACAAGTTTACGTTTTTATACATGGTTTCTTAAGCATGGAGTACATTTTTATGTTTCTTACTCTCATTAAAATATAATGGGAATATTTATGTGCCACAGTGTGGGAAATGTTTAAACTTTGGTATTACAAAACTCCAGTCTCACACTCAAAACTTTTTTTTTTTTTGATTTCAGGGAAGGGTCTACGTGTTGTTCAGGGTCTCACTACTTGATTGAATTCCTTGTGATCCTCCTATTTAAAGGCTCCTAAGAGCTGGGGTTACAGGCACGAGCCACGATGCCCAGTCTCAATTGCTGTCTCAGCTCCCCCTAGGTGGGGCCAGCATGGCAGGTCCAAGGATCAAACTCCCAGCCTTTGCATCTGCTGAGCGATTTGACCAGCCCTCAAACAAATGCAAGTGAATTTGCTTCATTAAACTACACAGAAAATTGAACTCTGGGCTCAAAATGTAAACATGAGTCCAAGGGTTATTTTACGTGTCACCGGATTAGTTATGAGGGCAGCACACTTTCATGTACTTGCTGAAGCTGTTTTGTTTTAAATGTCAAAGTCTTCTCATTGGTGGACTATCTCCCAATACCTTTAGTTTTGTTTGTTGTTTTAAGACAGTCTTTCTAAGTTGCTAAGCTGCCTGAGCTGTGTTTGAACTTACAGTCCTCCTGACTTGCCCTCCCAGGGTTCTGAGATTGACATATACAAGTGATTATTAACCCCAGATACCCCATTAGGAGCGTATCTGGAGTCTAAAGTGCTTTACACATGAAACAGAAGCGACCACAGAACAATGGAATGTGAAAAAATACTCATGCATCTGGAAATCAGTAGTTCATTGAATACTTTTGGGATTTGAAGAACAAAGGAGATGCTGGAGTTGCACCTGAATTTAATATGCAAGACATGTGGGTTAGAGACATATCAGTTTGTAATTGGATCTTCCTAGAGGCAGTTCAGACATGCATAGTGGACCTAGCTTTTGCTCTTGCAATTACTTTAAAATTAATGTGGACAGGAGAGTATCTAGTTCACTATATCTCTTGTTGTAATACATATTCTGTTTTCAATTCTTCTCCCAGAAATGCATAGCCCGATGAAAAATGGATGTTCAAATTGCCTTTTAAATTGTTTGAATTCTACTATTAAAGAAAGCAGAGGAGGCAAAGTCAAACCAGTAATATCTTTCTTGTTCCTCGTGAACATTTTAGGAATCCAGCATACAGTAAAAAAAATAGTTGATTAGCATAAATCACAAAAAATGATCTCTCTGACCCTTATAGTCCCACTATTTATCAATTACATTGCTTAAATTAATGTCATAGCTAGAGAAAACATTTTTCTAGAGTTTATTCTACAGTAGTTTTGAAATTTCAAGCAGACGAAAAATAGCCCCACATGTATTTTTACTCATCTATTACAAACTTTGTTTATACCCTAAATTTTTTAAATACTTGTGAGTGTTTGTTTTCTCAAGCACTTACTTCAAGACCCTTCTTCATTATGAAATAAAGTTTATTATGAATTTATTTTGGAAAATAGAGCTCTACTGAAAATATTATCTCAGGGAGAATGTTTTTATTTTACTATACATTTAAAATTTTTACAATATAAATAGTCAATAGTTACTAATCATTTTTTGATGTATTTGACTTTGATTTCTGTTTATCATGGTTTATAACCTAAAACTCTAAATAGCATTCATGTCTTTAAAGCTTTCCACCACCTATTAGTACTACTTGAAAATATTTACCATATCATAAGAACAAAATACCAGTGTTTTTTATCGGTTTCACATCAAAAACAAAGTTTATGAAAGTAATATCTTATTTATTTATTGATTGATTGATTGATTGATTTTTTGTGGAACCGGGGATTGAACTCAGATCCAAATCCTTGCACTTGCCAGGCAAATGCTTATTCAACTGAGCTATCTCCCTGGCCTGAAAGTGATATTTTAAACATCATGCAATACACAGTTTTATCTTACATTTATAATGGGGCTGAATAATAAATTTTATTATCGGTTTTCTGAAAACTGCATAGCCAAAGATGCAGCCTATAACTACAGCATCTACAAATATTTATTTTTAAATGCCATCTATGTCACCCAATAACTACTAAATGAAGTATTTAAATATTTCCATTACATTTTGAAAAGAAATACATTATGCATGCAAAGGCAACTCATTTTAACGTTAAAAAGCACAACAATTTGGTACTGCTATTCAAGAATTTCTCAAGTACATTGATTCTTTAATCACACTTAACATTTAATTGCATAGATTTTGCTTAAAAAATCAGTGAAATTGGTTTTGAACTTTCCAATACTTACTTACTCTATGCTATACTTTAAAAAAATAGAAATAAATTTCAGGTTATAATGTTCCAGTGTGTGTTTTAACACTTCAGTGAATTTTAATTTATATAAATTTTCACTAAAAACCTAAAAATGGGAAAAATTTATTTTTCAAGAGCAAGTTTTGCATACCATTTGAAGGCTTGATGAATAGTTCCTCTGAATATATGAATTATTTTGCTTTTAATCTGAGAAACCTATGTAATTATGTTATCAAATAATTTCCTGGCTCCTCTGATGAAGCAGTCTCTAGCAAAGAAGTCTTAAAATTGGAAATGCTATAGGAATGTTTTCTAATAATTCAATTTTCTTGTTTCACATCTCAGCATCATCTTACAGTTATCTATTACTGATTCTATTTCACTTAAATGTGGTTCTGGAAGGACAGACCTAGATCCTGGACAGCAGTCCCTTAAAATAAGTTGAAATTCACACAGCGACTTAATGAAACTGGAATTCATACCATTGTAAAGGACCATGATAGAAAAGACTAGGAAAAAATCACCTCAGTTTGTTATGGTTCCATGTGTGGGGTTAAAATAACATCAAAGGACCCCAGAGATGTCGCCACACCTTGAAAAGCTTCTTCTCTGTGCATAGCTGTAGAGTGCAAAGACACTGGTGGACCCGGCATTGACCAATCACTGTTGTAATTTCTCTGAGTCTTTCCAAAATGATCAGCACAATAGCCAGAGTGTTCATTGAATGCAGAGCAGTTTTGATCTTTTGGGAGCTGTGGAGCACTTAGGACAAACAAAGTATGCAAAGTTAGGTGCAAACAAAGCAAGGGTCCAAAGTGGCCGTTTCCATCAGGTAAAATCTGATGGAATAAGAAAAGTATAGCTACAAGAGTGAGGAGGACAAAGAAGTGCATACATCCGCTTATGGAAACACGGGAACAAGGAGATGCGCAGATAATCTCTGCGCATAGCGGAGCAAATTATTTCCCACTGGAGAGAAGGATGTAAAAAAGACGATTGATCTATTTGGAGAAATCGAGAGTGTTTTTTAAATCCTGATATATATATCAGACTTTCATCATCCTTGAACTACTCAAGATACTCTGGTATTTTCTGTAGGGGAACAGTTCCTGTCCAGCTGCATGGAATGCGGCACCTGGTGTCATATTCCATTATCTCACCCAGGGATAGCAGCTGTGTAGCCAGTCTCTTGACTTTAAGTCCTTGTCCCTGTTGACGTTCATTTTCCTTAGACTAGAAATCAAATTATGGGGATGGGGAGATTGCTCAGTGGAATAAGTGCTTGCCTGGCAAGTGCAAGGTCCTGAGTTCGATCCCTGGTACCACCCAAAAAAATTAAATAAATAAAAATCAAAGTATGAGCTTGTTAGGTAAATTCCTCTGGGTTTCAGTGCCAATCTACTTTCCCACTTTCATTCCTTACTTGGCTAGTTTGTATTCGTCTCATGTGCCCCACTCACACCTTCTTGGGATTAGGAGGAAAGGACACTAATTATAATTGCATGGAAGATGGCTTCATGTATCAAGTGAAATTGTTGTCTGCACAGGAAGGATTTCTATGATCTCATTTTATAACTTAGTAACCTGAAGCTTGACAAAGAGCATGACTTGCTTCACATAGCACTCCAGGAAGACAAGGGGCAGACTCGAAATGAATTCTCTAAATTCATGAAATACCATCTGTATGTCTTTCACTTCCACAAACTATTCTATCAGTGTGACTTTTTCTCTCCCCTTGTAATGTTTTTCCCATGTGCAAATGGATGTTTTGTTTGGATTTTTTTTCAGATTTTTTTCTCAGCAATAATTTTCCTTGTTTCCTGAATGCAGAATTTTCAGTTACGGGATAATTTTTCTTTAATGAATAACTACAGTTAAATATTTTTAAATAATAGATATTCATGCCTTTTTCTGCCAGATTTAGAGGTCTACTTGGGTATTAGCTACTTAAAAATAAACTGTATGTCTTCAATTTTAGTAGCCTTCTGGAGTACAGAGAGTAGTATATAATCAAAATCAGAAATTAATTAATGATAGAGATGATTTTTTTCAAATGTCTGATAGAAAATTATTTTCAACCTTGACTTTTATGACTAAATTTTAAGGTGAAATGAAAACATTTTCATACTTGCAAAAAAATAAATGAATTAATGAATGAAAGAATAGCTGCTTTCTGTGTACATTTAGAAATGCTGCAAAATATTATTAATTAGGTAATGTGTAACAAGATAGCCTCTAATAACATCTGACACTGTTGTACACCATTGCTGATGACAGATGTTGTGGCCAAAGATTGATCGTTGCTTGGTCAGTCATCACAGACATCCAGAACACCAAAACTGTGGGTTAATTTTATAATTAATTTTTGATGCTCCTGGAAGAATTGTTTAGCACTTTGGACAAAGAGAAATTGTCATACATGTAGTGTGCTGAAGTTAGAGGCACGAAAAGCAGCCCACCCAAGTGGTTCTTGGAGCCATGCTGTGAGGGTCAGATGCCCCCTGCTGAGATTCTTCACGCAGCAGCCCTCCCTCCACTGCTTCTCTCTCTCTCTCTCTCTCTCTCCATGCAATGTGTGTCTCAGCTCCACAGCCCCGTGACTCAGGCTCCTGAAGTATACACGAGCAGTGCAGGTCTTCTCTGGCACCACCTACTCTCCTTTAGATCTTATTGCGACTACTTCTGCCTATGTGGGTGGAGACGTTATTTATGGCCACTATATGAAAAACATAAAAGGATAAATGACATTAGCACAGGTTTATAATCATTGCGCTAGCCTCTAACAGTATGCTCTTGACATCGGGATCGGTGAATATTGAAAGAACGTGAGCGTGTTTAATAAAAGAACATGAACATAAATCATGGTTTCAAATTTAATAAATTGGGTGATAATTAAGTTCACCATAAAAGTAGAAGAGTTAAGAAATACGTGAAAGATAGGACAAAAGATTCATATATGTGGATTATTCTATATGAACATGAGACTAATTTGTGAAAAATGAAGACTTAATTAAAGGCACTTACTCTTTTACCTTGAGTGAGTCATGAATAATACAATTTTGATTGCTGAACTACCTGAAGCATATTTGACATATTTGTAAAATGTAGAGGTAGGCTTTTCCTTACTCTATTCACTGTTTGCTGTTTTATGACATTAACGTAAATGTCACTAATTAATCAAGATCATTCTTGCAAATTAAAAGACAAATAGATGTCTTCCATTGAAGAAGAGCAGTGTCTGATAAAACAGAAGTATTGAATACTAATTCCACAGTTTATACAAAATGCCAAGTAACATCCTAATTCATTAAATAAGGAATTACCAAAATTACTAGCTTCAGACAAATCAAATTTATTTTTTAAGATTAATGATTAAGCACTCCTACAATAGATTTCTCCTATGTAGCAATGAAAAAAAAGATGGTAGTCTTAAGAATCCTTCCTGAAAGACTGTTTTTTCCCCAAAATCTGTTCATTTTAGGTAAGTGAGGTTAAATTGTGCTCAAATAATTCATCCAAAAAGGATAATTATTACTTGATAGAATATCACTTTGAAAGGATTTTTTCCATTAATGTGTTTACATCCCTATTAGGACCTAATGACACTAACCACAAATTGTGCAGTCTGTGTGGTTATCTGACATTGATAAGATCTTAATTACTTTTCTCATAGCTGGGAGAAAATACCCCACAACTACAACTTACAGAATAAGTTTATTTTGGCTCAGAGTTTCAGAGGTCTCAATCCCTACATGGCTCAATAGCTCCCAGGCAGAAAATGGAATGGCAGAGGCTGCAGAAAACAGCAAGAGAAGAGACAGGCGGGGGAAGGACACACTTCCTGTCAGCCCCAGTGCCTCTCTCTCCTATCAAGCTCCCAGTTCCTGACAGCAGTCCTCATCCCAAATCCCTGCCTGTGACCCCACAAGCCTCACCCAGAGCTGTGGGGCTGTAACTAGGTACAAACTATAACACAGCTCCTCTTGAGATGGCAGAATCGCCTCACTGTGCATGCAATGAGCACTGGATTCACATCCTTCTTTAATTACGTATGAACTTTATTATTTTGGGAATTGGTTTTTCTCTTTCAATGTATCTCTTTAGTAGTATATTGCTACAATTCTCTAGACAAGATTGTTCCAAGACAAGATTGTTCCAGAATAACTTAGTGAGTTCATATATAAAATCAATAGCCTGTGCACAGTTCAACAGAAAGAACTAGTTGTTCTTATGTGAAGCCTTTTCTTAATCTATACTTCAGAAGGACCACAACTAAGGTATATAAGTTCCAAAAACTGTAGAGTACACTATGTGCAAAGTATATCTAACTAGTTAAATAAAAAATCATTTTTTAAGAAAAGAAAAAAAAACATAAAGTTATGCATATTATTCAGATGTTAAACATGCTTTTTTCTCACTGCTGGCAGAATCTACAGCCTAGAATGATTTATTCGACTTGTAGTATGTTCTTCTATTCCTTTTCTTAGGACACCGAGTGTCCTCCTCAGAAGATCCATGCTGTAGCTTGCTGAGCCAGTTCCCGTGCATTAGTTCTGAAATGTTTACAGTCACCTTGTGTTTATCTGTTAGTAACACTGCTGAGATTAATCAGCAGCCTATGAAGTATCTCTGCCAGAACAAGAATTCACTACAATGTCTTGATTGTTATTATCTACTCTCGTCTGTGCTGGTCTTCACTGTTATTTCCATTACTGTTTTTATCCTGTGATAAATAAAAAGTTTATGTGCTGCTGAAAGTCCTTTCTCCGACCCCAGAAGCTACTGACCACCTCCCAACATGACTTGACTACTATATGTTGAAGATAGGAGGACATACATTTATTTCTCCTTGTAGTTAGGAAAAATGCTGAACCTGATTTTGATTTTCCAGCTATCATATCTTGCATTTTTAATATCCATCTAATAAAATCTCCATCTAATAAAATCAGTTTCCATTTAATAAAATCTGAAAGAACAAAGTGACAACTCACCATACAAATGCCGTTTCTTTGAGATGTTCAGGCATGACTCTATTACTTAATAATTTCATTACCTTCATATATGATAGATTTATTTATTTATTATTTATTTATTTATTTTGCTTTCTGTATTTTAGCGAAGCATCTACAGGGAGTTTATGGTCTCACTACTAGATCAGACTCGTAGTGATCCACCTGTTTACAGCCTCCCAAAAGCTAGGATTACAGGTGCACACCACCACACACAGTCTTAATTGCCGCCTCAGCATGCCCTGGGGAGGGGCTGGCATGGCAGGCCCAGGGATCGAACCCCTGGCCCCTGCTTGCCAGCATTTTAATCCACTGAGCTATTTGGCTGGTCATTGTGATAGGATTAATAAAATTCAATATCTAACATTTTCAGTGTCTACTAGGCATTGTCATAAATTCAATGCTTATGGTATAATATGCTATCTTTATATACATATATTTTTTATGTTTTTAAAAAAAATATTTAGTACAGGGTCTACAGAGTCTCGCTACACAGATTGGACTAGTAGTGATTCTCCTGGGAATAGGTGTGAGCCACGAAGCCCAGTCTCAGTCTCCATCTCAGTGCACCCTGGGGGCAGGCCTGGCACAGTACGACAGGGAAACAACCCTAGTCCCTGATCCTGCCTGAGCAGGTGCTTTAGTCCACTGAGCTATCTGGCTGGCTACATACACATATTAATTTCTAAATGAATTAAAACTATCGTATCATTTGCATTAGAATATGATAGTAAATTAAAACTGGATAAAATGTGGATAGCAATATTAGCTTTAAAAATACATAAAATCAAGGCTGCAATGATTCTCTTTCTTTCCTTTCTTTTTTTTTTTTTTGTACCAGGAATCAAACTTGGGATCTTGTTCTTGGCAGGCAGGCATTGTGCTATGGAGCTATGACTCTGGCAGCAATGATTATTCTAAAGTTCCTTTCCCAAATCAGCTATTGTCTGCAGTATTGACTGAACAATAACTTTGAGAATCCATGCATTCCTGGCAGGAAAGGATATTATGTTGGTATTAGTTAACCAGTGGCCGCTATAGCAAATTATGACAAACTTAGTGGCTTATACAACATAAATACGTTGTGTCACAGTTCTGTAGGCTTAGAAATCTGAAAATAAGGGTTACACATTCCCTTCAGAAGTTCTGGGAAAAATATGTGTCTTCCTTCCTGTGGTTTTTACAGGCCACAGGTATCTTTTCCATGGTTTGTGGCTGATTTGCTCCAATACAGGAGTCTTTCTTCCCATTGTCTTCTATCTTTAGGTTTAATTTACCTCTACCTCTTTTCCAAGAACAGGTTTTAGGGTCCATATTGATAGTTCTTGTGACCTCTTAATTTCAAAGTCCTAAATCTAGGCTCATCTACACAGATCATTTTTTTCCCCCAAGTAACAGAATATTCACTGGTTCCTGGGTTTGGAACATGTATATGTTCTGAGAAGTGTTATCCATTTGGCATGTAATGAGTGATGGGAGACACCTGCCATGGGCAGGAGGAGACGAATAGTGACAGCATCCAAGTCACGGCCTTCCCAGCAGTGATCTCATCTGTCACTTTGTAAAGAAGTGTGAGATTCAGATTTGTGTAAAATGACTGCATTAGAGAAGTACATGGATAGTAGGTTGACAAAAATGAAGAGCTACCCCAAGGAGTTTTATGAAGTATGTACAGAGTTAAGGAAAACCATACGATTTGCTAAAGAGTTCCAAGAAGGCGATAGCAAAGCTAGACCTGAAAGATCAGGAGAAAGGTCGTCTTAAATGATAGCAACTGTGGTCTTTCATAGAGGGTTGTAGAAAGCTGCGGTAGTAGAACAGATACCAATCTCACCGTTTTCTTCCTTGAATCTTTTATTTTCTCTGTCTCCTCTCTTCTTTCTCAAGTCTGTTACTTTTCATTAGCTGAATCAAAAGGAAGCCTGTTTTTAAACTCGCCATTTTCGTCAGTCTCTCTGTACCCAGCACATAGCTAGGTAGGAAAGGGTAGAGAAGGAGGTGAGGGCTTACGGCAACCACAGCTGCATCTCACAGCTCATTATTGCCATGGGTGGGGCAAGAGTTGTAACTACTTTATTCAAATATATGTTCTAATTTTTGCCATATCCAATTCATTTTGTTAAATGCTTATTTACTAAATGTAATATTCAGGCTCTCTACTTATCTTAATAAAATATGCCAAGAATAATTTTGTGCATGTAGCAAAATCAGGCTAAGATTAATTAAAAAAAAAAAACAGCAGTCTTTTTAGGATAAGAGTATAAATCTGAACGTTATTAGAAGTCAGAATTAAGATATGTAGAAGGATTTGTATATGAACTACTTGGGATAAGCAATTAATAAGAGTTGGCAAATTTTTAGATATAATGAAATGATAACTACTAGAAATGAAAATGCCAAAAATTTATCCAAGCTTCTAAAAGGGATTAGAAAGTGATTCTGCTTCTTGCAAAGTTGGTAAAGTGTAAAGGAAGACTGTTTGTATTTACTTTGTTCTTTATATTTATTATCTAGCGATATCTATGTCAAGATAACTGGAAGCCATTTGAAATATGGGTTGGATTTTTGAATAGAGTGTGAGGGTTAGGGGACAGCATGACACAACTCCTTTTCATCCGTGAATGACATTGCATTGCTTCCTTCCCACAAGCCACGCATTTTATAAGAGTTTGTGGATGAACAAGTGAATATGATCCAACAATACAACTGCTCTAGAGGAATCATTGGAGATTCTCAGCATTTAAAGAGATAATTCAATAAAGTGGGATATATAATAGATGAGAGGGGCACATGTACAAAAACCTGTTAGTTCCTGCTCAAAGGTGACAAAACAAAATTATAAGACTGTTGTCAATATGGCAACAGTGTAATTCTATAGAGAGGAACAAATATTTTCAATACGATGAGAGTGTACTTTACTTTTTGGTTTTTTATTTTTGGATTTTACTTTTTTATAAAAGGAGGAATAATAATAATGTTGCTTCAAATTAATTAAACCATTAGTTAATCTATAAAAAAAACTGGCAACTGGTTTCATATGTTGACAGTTCTATAATATTTCTTAAAGTTCTAAGATATTTTTATGTCTTGGGGGTTAGAGCAAAGTGCCCACACAGACACAGGAGATGGCAGATTAAAGGCTAAGAGGCAAAGCCATGACAGTGTTTCCACATTTAAGGCATGAAAGGGTAAAGCATTGCCAACAATTGTAATGAGAACACTGAGAGTGAAGAATAAGAACAGAACAAAAACAAACATCAACTGCAGAGGGAGTCTGAAAAAGCTGGGTGGTGAGTGAGAATAAAACAGAGCAGAAGGTCAGGAAAACTTAAGCATAAGAAGAAGCATGTTTTTAAATAAGTAGAGACACTCTAAGACAATGAAAAATATACTACACACATCATTTAATACAAGTCATTATCAGATATTATGTACGTGTAATACTTTTTGCACTCCACAGCATGATAGTACAAAGAGAATCATCACAGACAGGTGGGGAATTGCTTTTGCATGGCCAGCTCTGTCACCTTGTGATAGGAGATTATCTGCTTTACTATAAGGTGCTTTATTATACACCATTGTATATGCAATCTACTTTTGACTGAAATGACATTGTGGGGCACATGGCTTTGGTGTGCTTTTTCAGGTTTTGGTAAGCTTTTGTATTTTTTTTATCTTTTTTTTTCCATTTATTTTTATTTTATTAAAATACAAATGTCAATCAGACAGTTTCAAGACACCTTAACCATACAGAGTCGATGAATTAATACAATTGTCACATAATATACCATGTTACACTGAACATCAAAATGCTATGTCAAGTGATAAACCTGTACCATTTAGGTTTCCTATACCACTTAGGTCCATGTAAGCATGCTCAGATGTCCCTATAATGTCAAATTATCTGCACAATGTGTTTCTCAGAATGTACCCCTACTGTTAAACAACAAATGACTGTATGAGAAAGGACTGAACAGATACAGCAAGTGTTTAAATTTTCAAACTTCACAATAAAGACACATTGCTATTAAAAAAAAAAAAAAAAAAAAGAAGAAGCATGTTGACTTTTGTGAAAGGACATATCTGGTGACCTTTCAAGAGTAATTTGAATAGTAAGAAGGTGGGAGCATGCTAGAAGCTCCAGATCCCCACCTACCATGAAACTGTAACCCAAGTGGGAATGGCAAGTGTTCAGAGCAGAGAGAGAGGGAAAAATAGAGGAGATTCCTAGTTTCCATCTTTCATATGTGGTGCAGTTTACATTTACTTGAAGATGCAGTATCGGAGTTAATAAGGTAAAATTACTGTAAAGAAAATCAAAGGTAAATGATGATCTGAGAGAAGAGTCTTTTCACTGCAGGGTCCCATGTGTCTGATCCCCCTGTGTCCTCAGTCCCATCTGATACCCTTCTCTAGCCTTTGCTAAACTCTAGACAAAGGAGCATTCCCAGAGCTTGCAAAGAACACCAAAACCTTTAGTTGTTGCCTTTAATTGATTGATCTTTCCTTGTGTTTTCCCCAGTTCTTGTAAGTCAGGAAAGAACACTGCCTTAACTGTGCTTAGCAAAAGCAGTTTTACAAGTACTATGTTCTCCAGTATTACTTAGTATTACTTATACACATTTTAAAAATTTATCTGATTTTCCTGTTTATTGTTTGCCAGTCTCCACTCCCAGTAAAATAAAAGCTCCGAGAAAATAAAGATGACATGATTAATGTAGTACTTATTATTATGACAGGCATGTACAGGTCCTCAATGAATATTCAGAGAGTAATGTGCAACTAAAAGGAATAGAAAAATAAAAAAACAGGATAAAAGAAAATTCAGTTTAACCAGAGGTCAGAGCAAGGGGATAAAGCACACAGAATTGAATTCTGTATTACGTACAATTCTCCAGCAGGGTCTTCCTGTATACCGGAGTTCAGCAGTGGCAAAATTTAACACATGTCTACTCAGTGGGTGAAAGATACAGAATGAAGATGGAAAACTGTTGATGGCAAAGATGCCCATGGAATTTATTCTTTGTCCTTGCTATGAAGGGACAGATTCAGGTTTCATTATTTTATTGTCTGGTTACCACCTACACAGAACAGGCTTGCGAACCTTCTTTGGGGCCAGTCATTTTGCCTCACTTTTCATCTCTGGGCTGGTCGTGACCCACGCTCCTCTGCCCAGCTCCCTCGCGGGCTTTGGACGTAGGCTTCGCTTGTGGCGCTCCCTAGCTGACCACTATTGCCCGAGGACAGTGCGCGTCTGCCCGATTGCCGGTCTCTCCGGCCCCACATTGCGTCTTCCTTCTGCCCTGATGCCAGGAGACTTTCTCCATCTTCATCTCAGAGTACTGCATTAGTAATCGGTCGATAATCATGCAGCAGTGATAACAATGGACTGAAATTAACATGAACAAAATAGCCCGTAAGTTTTCGCTGGCCATAATCTATTGTTTGTTCTTTGCTTCTTGTTAAACTGCTAACCAACACGAGTGAGAAAACAAGCTTCCATGGCAAGGTATAAATATCTGATGGCTGGGAAGAATGACACCTTAGTGTGAAAAATGGTATCACTCAACTTTATTATTGTACAGAAATGTCTTGCCTTCAGACAGAAATAGAGATACAAATAGCATATTGCTGGAGAGTAATGATGCCTCTGCTTCAGAGCTTTTTGTCTATACCATGGTAGTCCCTTGGTAGTTTAAAAAAATGCCCTTATTCAAACCAGACCTCATTAGAAAGAAAAATGTAGCTTTAGAATTTTCAGGGTAGCACCTGTTACATTTTTCTTGTCTCTCCAATGAGAAAATTCTTTAGTTCACCTGCAAAAACTAAAATAAAATAAAAGACAGAGAGAAGAATAATTTTATTTTGGGAAAAATAGATGATATCCCTTGTAAGTTGTACTTATTCCACTGGCCTTTTATGACATTTTCCAGTGACAGCAACGAAGATCAAAAATTACTTCTGTAGGCCCCACATAGAGATAAGCAACTGAAGCCACTATTAATTTGAACAGAAGAATTTATTGAAACCAAGCACTCCATGATTAAAGTAGTGGAATTTTTTTCCTTTTCCATCCTGCTTATCACTCTAAATAAATCCACGTTCCTTTTTCTTTATCTATTCCCCTATCCTCCGAAAAGCCATCTGCTATTTCCTTTATGAAAAAATAAAACCTACAATTAGTGTCTTGTACATCTTTTCTTTTCCAGAAAAAGGGGACTATTATGCAAATACTCTGCAATTTAGTTTCAAATACTCTTTGTAGTGTGATGAGCAATTTTCCTTCCTACAAACCCAGCTTTTTTGCCAGGACTTACTAATAGATTTTTTTAAACAGGACTTTCACTTTTCACATGAAGAGTCCTCCAATGTAAATTTTTCCAACGCATATTTAGAATGGGATTATTATTATTCTTTGTATTGTAGAAGGTAAAAAAAAACCAATCATTTTATATGAGGGATCCTCAGAAAGACATCTGAAATAACCTCAAAATCTAACTTGTATCTTGCATGTCATTATTCTAGGAAATGGCCTAGACAAAACACTGTGCTCAGTAAATCAAAGAAAGATTGTTTTTCTGAAAGCATAAGGTAAGGAATGACAGTGTATCTGGGAGCTCAAATTTGTTGTTTGATTTTCAATTGCTCCTTAGACACGAAAGTATAATTTGACCCAGTTCATTCAGGTATGGCTAATGTGATGTGTTTGAAGCTATCTTACTAACAAGATAAACATCTACAGTGTGAGGGCTGATGGAGCTGAAGTGAAACACTGCAATATTATAGGACACAACTTTGTACTCAGAGTCAGAAACTCTGAGTCTTAAAACTGATGCTCCAGTGTGTTCATGTCACTGCTGAGAATGGCCGTCTCTTTCTCCTGATTCCTGTAGATCAAAGAACTGTTTGAGGAGGGTCACGGAGTAGCAGAAGGTAGAGACACACATTTGGTCAAGATTTGCCCAGGATCTTAAGGTTTTATCCTTCCTAGGGAGGCTTCCTCCCAGGGCCTTGCTATGCTTGCAGAGTCTCAGGTCCCACTTGCAGAGCACGTGTGTGGCCAGGTAAACTACACATCTTAGGTAAAACTCAATGAACCTACACAAGAGAAAACCCAAGAGCCCCAACGGAGACATAGAACTCAACCCCCATGAGCTTAATTTAAGTACATATCTAACATTTAGTATCTAATCAAATATCTAAGAAACACATAATAATGATATTTAACTCCACTAGATTCTTCACTCATTTGCTGGTGTGGATGTGTGTATTTTATATAGGTGTGCATTATAATTTAGTGAAGAAAACACTGCATGTAAATGAGTGTTTAATACTCAATTGGATAAGAGGTAATATAATTTGGCTAACATTGCTAACATTCTTATATACACTCTCCTTATAACCATATGGCTTTGCCTTTTAAAAATGTTTCCTGAAATATACAGCAAATGACAACAAGATGTTCTCACCTTGTGGTGGCAGCTGGGAAACCTCAGCACCTCTATGACTCATCTGTCCCCTGAGGCCACAGGGCTGCACTCTGAAAGAGGTTTTTTTTTTTTTTTTTTTATTTAGGACCCATCTCCAAATCAGTGGTTTTAGTTTCCACCACAAAAGCTCCAAAATGAAAAGTCTTTGGGCCACACGTCTTTACGGGCTTTCCTCCTATGTGGCTGAATGTGACTCATTTCAGTGCCAGCACAGGGCTTCCTTGCTCTAAGAGTAAAGTGAGCCCTCCAGGGAAGCCTGGCTGCATCCTGGAAATTTGTATTCTCCACCGCACCCCCTCCCCATTACAGTGCCTACTAACTTTTAGGTACTACTAAATAGTAGCATAGTTTAAAAATAGATACCACCCTCTCAAATACATTAAGGTAAGAATAATAAAAGCCGAATACTTTTACATGGCTAATGGTGAGCACCAACCCAAGATTTTCATCTCTGCTTTCGCTGCCCACATTTTCCATGCGACTGTCAATCGCACCACACGCTGGCCCTCTGGGCGGTGCGCCTCTAGGGCCTCCTCTCCCTTATCTTTCAGTATTGTCTGTCTTTTCTGCTTGTTTCAATATTTGGTGTTTGCATTATTATGATTATGTAACTATTTCCCACTGCTCTGGGTAAAGAATGTTTTCTTTTATGGTACAAATCTTTGTTTTTACCTCAAACTAATTTCTTCTTTCTACTTCAGTTTAGTTTCCTAAGTATCTGTTATTAATTTGACCTTCAACTGCAGGTAGAAAATTAATAACCTTTAGATTTCACCTCAATGGCGATTGCATTAATCCTACATTCGCTTCCTGGTCTGGAACCTCTTGTCCAGACCCAGCCTGGGCTGGTTGCTCTCTTGTCTGTCATTAGCTTGCAGTCTGGAAGATTCTTTATCATCATTTTCGATTTCTATAGTTCATTGAAGACCCTTGTTTGCTCCATTACATCCATTTAAATCCTTCTTCTCTGTTTTTCAATGAACAAATCCAGCAGAGAAAGAGAGCAGAGGGTTTTTTTTTTCATTTTTGTTTTTAAATATTTGTGGTATACCCAAACATGTCTGTCATGTCCATTCACTTAGTTTAAATTTTGATGTGGGTAAAATTTTAAATTTTATCAAAACTGTTAGAAGTTTGATGTTACAGACCCAGTTTGGAATAAGAAAGTAGTCTGTATTTCTATGATGTCTAAATTTACATGACATCTTTTCCCCACAATATATATCTCTCCATTGCTCCTGATAGTTACAGCCCACAAGGCCTTCACCTGGGCTCTCCAAAGATAAAGAGTGATCTATAACCTTCCTAAGGATACTTTGAAGCAACTCTTCTAAACTCAGTTCACCTCCTACATAATGTAGGACTTTTCTTTTTCCAGTCTAGGAACCAAAGACCCCAAATTACCTTAATTCTATAGTGAATTTTAATTTGTATATTTCATCCTTCTTTTAATACTTTCAAAATATTTATACTTTCATTGCTTCAGGCCAGTTTCATTTCAGAGTGTCCTCAAATGTGGATTTGTTTGATTGATTTCTTAATAGGAGATTCATGTTAAATGTTATTAACAGGAATATTACATAATTGGTGTATTTTCTTTTATAAAGATTGGTTTCGGGCTGGGGATATAGCTTAGTTGAATAAGCACAAGAGCCTGAGTTCAATCTCTCATTCTGCCAAAAAAAAAAAAAAAAAAAAAAAAAAAAAGATAAGATTGGTTTTGCTATTGCTTTCACAAGATTTTCAATTCATCTCATTTATTTTTATAATATTAAAGCATATATCAAATAGTAACTAAATATCATTTATGATAATATTTACTTCTCATTTTAATAAAGAGACATAGTAACTTTTTTTTTTTTGGCAGAAGTGGAGATTGAACTCAGGACCTTGCTCTTGCCAAGGAAGCGCTTATTCCACTGAGCCATCTCGCTGGCCCCTATAGTAACTTTGAATTGCACTGAGTAGCCATTATAGTTCTGCTTTTTATTATAATTATTAAGATAATAATAAAGGAATTAGAACTCAGTTCTCACACTTTATAAAATCAGGGCAATGATGTAGATAAACTTGTGTAGTCTAACCTAGCTCTCAAATTTTATGAATCAATGAAAAAAATATCATTTTCAATTTTGAAAGTGAAGTGATTTGAGTAAAATTATGAAGAAAATGTCTTCTGAAAACATACACTCTTCTAGGGGCTGGGGAGATGGCTCCTTGTATAAGTGCTTCCCTGGCAAGCACAAGATCCTGAGTTCAATCCCCTGTTCTGCAAAAAAAAAAAAAGAAAAGAAAATATACATTCTTGTATATGAATGACAATTGGTGTATTTCTTGTGATAATTTTTATTTATTATTTTATTTATTTACTGTATTTTAGAGAAGCTTCTGCAAGGTGTTCAGGGTCTCACTGTTAGATCCGACTTGTAGTGATCCTCCTGTTTGCAGCCTTCTAAGAGCTGGGATTACAGATGTGCACCACCATGCCCAGCCTCAATTGCTATCTCAGTGTGCCCTGGAGCCTACTGGCACCATAGGCCCAGGGATTAAATCCCTAGCCCCTGCACCTGCTTGCAGGCACTTTAATCTGCTGAGCTATATGGCCAGCCCTGTTTTTACAATTTATTCATGGAACTGTCATATACTTTTTCACTCGACATTAACCGCAGATCACTTGGATTTGGGACATCTTACTCTATTTACTAATAACTTGATTGGTATAGGTCATTGTACTCTAGAATCAAGATCAAAAGTTAAATCCATGGTTCAAGTTGAGATTCATTTTAGTAGACTTGGTAAATAAAATATAATATGAATTGCTTAAAAGAAAGAAAATATTGGTATTGAGTCTATAGTCATTCTATCACTGCTTCCATTTAGTAAGTGGATAGACTTTGTATTTCATTATATTCATAGAAGTAAATCATCTTAAGGACAGTTACAATAATGTTTCCATAAGTAATTCCATTGAGTAGATATTCAAAATTACTTTCAGACCCATCCATACATCGCAAATGACTATAAATCTAAGGAACCTAAAGTTGCAATGGTGGCATTGTCCTTTCTCTTACAGGAAGCCCTAATCATGGCAAGCATGGATCACCCTCACCTGGTTCGCTTATTGGGCGTGTGCCTGAGCCCAACCATCCAGCTGGTCACACAGCTTATGCCCCATGGCTGCCTGTTGGATTATGTACACGAACACAAGGACAACATTGGATCACAGCTGCTGCTGAATTGGTGTGTGCAGATAGCTAAGGTAAGTGCCACTGCATCCCCGGGCGGTGCCATTTCTGTCTTTATATCTCTTTACCTAGAACAATTTTATATTAAACATATGTTGAGACTTTGAACCTATTTAAGCAAAATCAATCATACTAACTATATTTAAAGACACATTGTAAGGCAGTGATGATATCACATCAAATATCAAATACATAACATATGTATATAATTTTAGACGATTATACTGTAACATTCACATAATATTTACTAATCAAAGGGAATAACCTCCCTACTGGATTTGTTTGACTTTTTGTTTGATTCAGCGTCCAGTTAGTAAACAAAGTCAAGAAAGAAAAGATAGAATGTCTGAACTGTTCTATTTTTCAGTAATTTTATTAAAGTATCCTATAGAATTCTCAGCATTTTAAATGCTTAATATCAAAATAACTTCCTGACTTTTGATTGTTCATTGGTTACTATTTTCAGTCAGTTAGGTTTGATGCCAGGACTCGGGGTTGTAGCAAGGAAAGAGGTGTTGTTGAGGTAGGACGTGGCACTGTGGCACTTCAGAGCTGTCTACCCCTGCTAGAGACTGTGATTTGGAAAATATTACCAGAGAAACCTGTTATTTCCATCATTCAATGGGGGATAAAGTGTTACATTCAATTCTCCAATATAAATCTTAGTGCAAAGTATAAGCAATCTGGGGTAAACAAAAGATTCATATTGTATAGTCTACAATGTGTAACTTCCACACATATTTTATTCAAAGAGCCCTTTCTGAATATCTATATCAATGGTGGCAAACCTCTTAGAGCTTTCAGTGATAACACCTAGCTGTGGCATGCATGCCAGAGGTTCACACTTATTTATACTATTCCTTCTTTATTTATTTTTAAGGCAAAGTCTCATTTGTAGTTGCAGTAAGCCTAAAAAATTATTATGTAGCCCAGGCTGGTGTCCAACTCACAGTGATCCTCCTGCTTCACCCCCCCCAAGTGCTGGATGACAAGCATACATGACTATACCCAGATTAGATATCTTTCTGGAAACTTCTGCCTCTACAAAAACAGAGATGTGACGAGTTTTAATGCAGCCAATGAACCTAGCTAAATTGACATATGACTTGGTATTCTATCAATTTTCTAGATATATTAGTCTTACACTGTATAAATTAAATACCAAAATATTGTTCAAGGATTTGTCTTTTTTCATAATCTAATGATGAGTGAATATACCCTATAAAAAGCTGAAATTTAACATAATTCTTAAAACACAAACTTAGGCTAAGTTAGCTCAGTAGAACGGGCACTTGCCTGGCAAGTGCAAGGTCCTAACTTAAATCCCTGGAGCTGCAAAAAAAGAACAAAAGAAAAAAACCCCACAAACCTCTCAAATTGCTTGATGGATAAGTGGAGGTCAGCTGTATGTCATGGAGACTCAATGTAGTTTCTTTAAGTGCTGGTTGTGTACCTCTCATGTGACAGCCTCACAATTTTGTGGATTCTTTATGGCAACAATGTTTGAAACATAATTTTTAAGACTGATTTATGTAAGAATTTCCATAATTTATAAAATGAGCTCTGTAGGCCCAAAATCTTCAAATCATCCTAAGATTATGCATAAAAAGAAAGCTAAGCTTCAAATTTCTTAACTTTATAGGTCTTACTGTATTCTTCACAATGTAGTTTTTGTCCTTAAAGATTTATGGCAATAGCATGGCATTTATGCAACACAGTGTACTGTAATAACAGAAATTATCTTATGTAATCAGGCAGTTTTATAGCTGCTTGCCTTTTCCAATGCCACCCTCTCTGTTTAGAAGCCTCTTCTCCAAGCTTCTATTTTTCACATGATTATATGCATTTATTAGCAGCGACTGGGCTTCCTCTCTTTGTATGAAGGCTTCCCAAGGTAGCCTTCCTCTTCAGGTAAATATAACTGACTAGTCGTTATTAGCTTCAATACATTTCTATTATCTGCATGTTCCACTATATGTATCAATACATACACTATATGTATATGTGTATGTATTGATACTCTCCAGCTGTATAGACAACTTATGTAGTCATTAATCCTGCATCAAATATTTGTGGTTACTTATCATATACCAAATATTATGCTGATTGAAGTACATAGGTGTAAACAACATAGGAATGGGATTAATTCTCTTTGTACACATTAATAGATCGAGCAGGCATTCCACAAGAAAATGGCATGTATTATTGGTTTAACTATTATGGTTCAAATTTCAAAGACAAATAATTAATGTAAAACTTAAGGGACAATCCCACTAGATTTGATTTAAGGGAGAAGATACTGACCTAACCATGGAAAGACAATTCAGGCAAAGTAAGGATTATGCAGGACCAAATAGTTTCTCATTGACATGACACAATTTCAGGACTCAAAAGGAACTTTATAATTAATTAGGTCAAGGCAACCAACACATATAAAGTCATTAAACAGAATATGTTTGTGATATCTTAATGTATCATAAAAGTTTTGGGTTTTCTATTAAGTTTCTTAGGTAGTTACAAAAGAAACTATGGGATTGACAATTTAGTTTCTGTTCTAAAGAGATGATGCCAGTCTATCTATGCAAATTAGATGTATTTAATACAAGAATGTTGATGAAATACTAATTAGGATGCTGGGGAAAGTGCAAACCAGAAAAGCAAATGGAATGTGGATATATTTTTAGTTAAATTATATGTTTATTGATTAGCTGTGGAAAGTGGGAGAAAACAATATAGTATTAGTCTGCTTTCCTGTCTCTGATCCACAACTTATAGGGGAGGTTTAAATTGGCTCATGGTTTTAGGGCATTAAGTCTAGGGTTGGTCAACTCCAAGGCATCACCATGGAGGGATGTGGTAAAGGAAAGATACCTAGTTTACTGTAGTCAGGAAGCAGAGCGCAGTGCAGCATCAGAGAGAAAGGGGTGGAGACTAGATATGCTCGCCAGGCTGTGCCTCTGTGATTCATCTTACCAACCTTTTCGGTGACTTCCAAGGCAATGAAGTTGACATCCAAGCTGTTGCCTCAAAGCCACGAAACAGAGAAAATTGTTTTTAGAAATGTCTCTAAATAATGGGCAATAGGGCCCAAGGGAAGCCACGTATATAAAAATATCAGTTTCAATAATTTAAGGCTAATTTTCTTTACTTCCATTTCACACCAAAGTAGACCAACGTAGATGTGTGAGATATAGCAACTGCTGCAGCATCTGCCATTAATTTTTGTGTATCTCTTTGGTTCTTATTGATAAAGCTGACAAGTAAAGGGATTGGTATTTCTGCAAAATAACCAATCCAACCTTTTCTTATAACATAGCATAGGGACTTTAACAGTAATGTTGTAGTCGTACTACTTTTATCTGCCATTATCAAATGTTTACTCCTGAAGGCATGGCTGTACTGCTTTCTATTCTATCCCTCAGGGAACTAAGTAAAATGATTAGATTCCCATATGCAGTAAAGAAATTGTGGAAGCCCTATTCTGTGTTGAAGCACTTTAAAATATTCTTTTTATTCTTTCATGAGTACATCATTCCATAAAATTTATCAGAAGGCACTTATTCAAAACATTTTCCTCTTCTGTGTAGCCGTATTTACTTCGCATATGCATCGTGTGAGTCTTGATTTCACTTGGCAAGCGCAGCGGAGCCTGTTGCTACTTCATGTTCACATAACAGTGAGTGTGTCCATGGAGCCTTAGGAATGTGGGGTGGAAGATAATGGGGAGAAGTCCCTGGTCACAGTTGGCGCTAATAAGTTGGGCAGTCATTTGCCTAAAGACTGAAGACTCTTAGAAGTGTTTTGTGGGCTCAGAGTGCTGGTGCATAAACTGATAGACTGAATATGTGTGGAGGAAGGGGGTTAGCTTTCAAATCCCAAGACAAAACATTTTATGAAAAGGAGAACTGGGTGTAGACTCCCAGTTGTAGAAGTTTCTGATCATGTCACTTGAATGTGTTGTGTAGGGCCTGTGGCAAGGAGGCATACATGGCAGGGAGGGTGTGGGAGAGTAAAAAGCCACTCTCCTCTGTTTGAACCAGAGAAAGGGAAAAGGATTGGGGGCCTGCTGTCCCCTTCAAGGCCATGTCCCCAGTGCCAGCCATCCTCTCATTGGCTCCTTGTGTGTTTCCACTGTTTCCTGGTAATGTCAGCACTTGGAACTTCAGGGGGTTAAAGATCTAAGCATGGCATGGCTTCGACACACATGTTGTTTCCCTGGGTCTGTTGGGTGATTTTCTTTTGTTGTGTAACTTAGTCTGTTGAAATGCTAGCAGTTATAGCCCATTATTTCACAGAGTTACAGATGAGGAAAAAGGGAAGTTCAAAAAGACAGGCTTGCATGCTGACAGGCGGCTCAATAATTCTACCTCCTGACATGAGTCTCTAGACCACATGCATTTCTGCTGGTCTTTGAAAGAAACAGTTAATGCTTACTGGTGTTTGTCTTCTCATTCCTTTTCTTTCTGTCTTCTAAAGTTCTTATAACTTTTTTTCTTTCTTTTTCCAAATTTGCATGTATATATCTGGTAATCTGAAGAACTAAGCTAAAGATAAATTCATGCAATTCAACAAATACTGTCAAATTCTTATTATTTTGTCTAATGATATTATGCATTATTTCTAATTTTTATTGCTCTTCTGCATTCTCTTTAAAAAGTAATAAAAAGTAAATAAAGCACACACATTCTTTTGTCCATTCATGCATACATCACTGCAGCGTTTGTTCCCTGGTCCCATCTGTTGCTCTTGTTAAGGAGAGGCTGGGGTGGCACCTGCCATGTATCGTGTACTTGTATCTGATTTCATTTTAATAAATCTATCATAAGAGCACTTTTCATTGTCTTCATGAAGATACATGTCACATCCACTCCAAGCCAGTATTACATGAATAATATGGGGCACTTTTTTTTCAAATACCACAATAGTGTTTTAAGTAATTTAATAAAGCAAGCATCAAACAAAGATGCTTGCTTTATTATATCACAAAATATATGATCTGGCACATTATGCCCACAGGCTGTATAGCCCGTTGTCCTGGGTTCAAATCACACTTTTACATTTTAGTAGTTGTGCAGCCATGGACAAATACTATAATTACTTTACAAGTGGCATTGAAAACAATGTCTAGTTCATAGTGTACTTATAAGGATAAGACAGTATTTATAAGGTGCTAGGAGTACTAATGAGAGAATATACACTATTTGTTATTTGGGAAAATGTTAAACAAATATACATAGCACACTGTAGTGATGCCATTTTTAAATCCCAAGCACAGCTGATGTGGCACTTACACTGAGGCCACACTAAATGAAGGCCAGGAGCCAGCCTTGTGATTAACTTCCTATATTTCTAAGGCATGGAAGGAAAACTTTGAATCTCTCATCTTTCTCTACTTTCCCACACAGGTTTCTAAGATGCAATTTGTTCTGCTCATGCTCTTTTGGCTTCTAATTTTCATGTTAGAAAATTGGATTATTTGTGATACTATAAACACGTGAACTTAACAATGAACTCGCAGAAAACTGAGATCAAAGATAATTCATAGAATAAGGCAGTCTGGTACTAAAGATGAGCAAAGAGAAAATTCTGCTGCTTCCCTCTCAAGAAAAGCAAGGGCAGTAGTGGACTGACCTCCTATTACTGCACACATTTTAGTTCCTGGCTTCTTTTCCAAAGAAAATAATGTTTATAGCTTTCTCTTCTACTGCTGCTGTACTCGTAAAGCATGGATGCTGACGGTAGACCACTGCTTTTCAAAATCTTGCCGCTTCCCTCAGATTTGGTTGGCTTATTTGATTCTCTTGTCAAATTTTGTTCTAGTGCTTTATTTAATTTGGATGTAGGGTTTTTAATAAGTTTTCTTTTTAGGTAGTAAACGGATCCATCAGGCATCTAATATACCCTTCAAGATGATTCACCAGGGGCTGAGGAGATGGCTCAGTGGAGTAAGCACTTCCATGGCAAGCACAAGGGCCTGAGTTCAGTCCTTGGTTCCACCAAAAAACATGATTCTCAGGTGTCTGGTTAAGTCGTGAGTTCATTCACCTGAAAATGCTTCTGAAAGTAAGATGAAAATAAAATCACTCGATAGCTTTAAGTATTAAAATTAGCTTAGTATGTTTAAACAAGATGATTTAGATTCTTCTTATGGATAAAGGTATTTTCAGTAATATTTATACAAATAATTGATTTCCAGCACTTTCTGAGAAATCTTGTATTCCCTCAAATGTTAGCATGAATATTAGGCCAGCTTAGTAGTTTTCCTAAGTAATTTTTTTCGTTTTGTGCTCTGCTTTGTTTGTCCCAAATTTCCTTTTCTGGTCCATATTGTATTCCTAATTGTCACTAATGAAACCTAAACTTTTGTGTGACTTATAGAGGAGGATCAGTTGACCTTTAAAATATTTGGTGGAAAAGTGAGAATGATCGGGAGAGGGAAGTGGAGAGGAGGGCCTTGGTTCAAAAACACATAGTTCACCAGCTTGCTAGAGAACAGAACTTCCATGCTAAGGAATGAATTCCTCTTACATACGTAGCTATGACGCCTTCTGTAAGACTTGAGCGTCTTACAGGAACAGAACTTTGCTCTTGTAAAATGCTCAAGTCTTAGAGAAGACTAATTTATTTTTTATTCTAATTTCCTTAGCAGAGTGAAAGGAGACTGAGATTTCTCACCCCTACATTCATTTCTGTTTCCAGGAACACAAACTAGCTTCAGGTCAGTGTCTGATTCAAGTCAAACACAGGATCTGGCTACTGATATTTGTGATTTGCTGCTGTTCAAGACCCAGATTCTGCATGTAGCGATGGCCTAGTCCTAGGCACATATATTCAAGCTATAAAATTTTAGAAGACACAGACTGTTCTAACATTTTACAAAATGTAAAACTGGCATCTGTTCTTACACTTAAGGTTCTAATGTTGACATTTAATTCTCTTGGAAGTTTGTGAACATCAGTTGGTTAGTGGTGTTCTCTCAGAATGTTTTGATAAAAAACTTTATATTTTAAATAAGCAGAACTTAATATAAATGCTGAAATATGAAGTCATAGTATTAGTGACACAGATAAACATCATTTAAAGACAAATCTCAATTAAAATTAAATAGAGGCATTTTATAACCATAAAGCTACTTTTTAGGAGATTAAGAAAGAAACATAGCTTATTTATCATTTTAAAGTATTTATTATTATTTAAATTTGAAAGCAATAGGTAGTCTGATGAATAAAAAATTCACATAATTAGAATATATATTCTATCTTCACTTGTACTAATTATTATACTCATGAATGTAGTGTGTATCTACCAAAATCCACTATGATTATTATGGAAAAACATTATAGTTTGGAATTAGAAAGATCTTGCTTTGAGTCTCAGTGCAGCCTGGCATTTATTATAAATTTTTCATTTTCTTAAATTCTTTGAACCTCCTTACCTGGAATTCAGGGCTGATAATACCTCATGAGATTGTTGCAACATTTTATTTATTTGTTTGTTTGTTTATTTATTTATTTATTTATTTATTTATTTATTTATTTATTTGCAGTACCAGGGATTGAACTCAGGACATTTAAACAAAATAATAAAAATGTGTCAACAGAGTCCCTGTTTCCTGACACAATAAAATAAAATTCTGAATTTCTTATTTGTGAGTTTTGGTTTTATTGAGAATTGGTCTTGCTGTGTAGCCCAGGCTGGCACTGAACTCATGGAGATCCTCCTGTGCCAGCCTCCATAGGTAGTGCCACGATTACAGGTGTGCACCTCCAGGCCTAGCTTGTAACAGATTTCATAGAGCAATACTCTGATGGCTTTCCACATTAGAAGGCTGTTTTGCATGTCCATGAATAAAGGTTCTCTTAAGATTTTTTCAAGATAGAAAATAAGTCTATTCCAGAGAACTTTCATTTTACCATTTCCTCATGTTAAAAGGAAATAAACTTGGTCTGAAACCTGATTCAAGGAACAGCACATTAGTTTTCTTTTCTAAGTTCAAATTACTCTAGAGCATTGTAATAGAATGGTGGGGGAGATAGAGGAGATGTTGCTCAAAAGTTACCAACTTTTCTAAGGTGAATGAATCCTAGTGACTTATGAAATCCAAAATATGACAGCTACAGTTAATAATAATGTGTTATGCACTAGAACTTGTCTAAAAGAATAGGTCTCAAAGGCTCTCCCAGAACATTCACAAAGTAACTGGTAAGTAGGTGAGATGATGGATATGGTGGCTTAATGGTGATAATCGCTTCTCAGTGTATGTATCAAAGTGCTACATTTTGCTATTTTCCTAAATATATTCAATTTTTACATGTCAGTCATACTTCAATAAAGCCTGGGGAAATATTCCAGTTTGATGCATACCTATCAAAGTGAGCGAGGAATTCTGTTGTAATCATGGATCCATGCACTTCTTTTAAAAATATTGAAGAGTCTGAAGACATCCATAGTACTTACAGAGGCTGTATTTCCATTTTTTCTGCACTTCTGAGGTAAGGCACTAAAGATCTCACTAGCTGCACCCTGCAGTAATGTCTCTATCCATCTCTTGGGCTCACATGATTACACAATTCTAGATAGGAACCCTGAGGAAAAAGATACATAGCCTCTCCTTGTTTGAGTACAACACTCAAACTCACATCTTAGGCACAGATTATGCTGCATATATACTGAGATAAAATCAATTAAAAATGACACAGAAAGAACATGGCCCAGAATATTCCCTTTGTAGAACTGGTGAATCTTTAAAATTGGCCATCAGATCCTGTTGAAATTTTGGTGCAGGAAGGAGATCCGGAAAAGAGAGATCAATGATTTGAAATTGTTCTGAAGCAGTGAATTTATTTCATGAGAAATCTTATTTGAAACCCAAAGCAAATAAAATTCTGTCATACCTGCACTGGCCAGAGTGTTCAGAGCATTTCATGGGAGGTTGAGGCTCCCCAGTGGTGACAGAGACCTGCGCTATGACTCTCTGATGAGTCTTGTGGAATTACAGAAAACTGAACCTTGCACAGATGACAGTATCCGCTTAAGGTCACCACCAGCCATCCAAGACATCCATGTTCAGCTGAGTAGATAGCAGTCCCTAACCTGCAAGCCTCTTGAGCACCTTAATTGGAGTTCAGGTGAGCTGACTGCCATGGTATTGTAATTGAAGGCGAAGGTAGAAAGGAGGTCACATTCCTTTTGTGGTGCAACATCAAAAGAGCTAACAAAGTTTTTCTCATTTAGAATTTTAAATCAAAGAACTAGCTTCATTTTACTTCCAAGTGCTTTGTGTTTTCAGCATACTTTCCAAAGGCTTTGTTTTTAATCTCCTCTTTCCACCAATAGTGGTCTTTATATCAGAATGTCTAATAACATCACAGCCTCCCAAATTGGTGATAAAGCACCTGGCTGAATTTGAATTGTGTTTACCCTCTCCCTGAACAGTCTCATGCTTTTTATTTATATGCCGAAATCTCATTGCCTTAAAGGAGCATGATATATACAGGGTAGTAAAGGATAAGAGAGAGTCCCAGCACTACCACATGAAAGTAAAGTTTATTGAGGCAATTTCTGGAGCACAGGTCCCTGAACTGCACTGAAGGCTTAATTATTTCCTGGGGTTTGCATGAAATATGAAGGTCTCTCACTCAGACAAGAAGTTATTTCATTGTTTTTCTTGTCTAACCTATGAAACATGAAACATCCTCTTCGCTTTGCTTTGCCTGTGGCTTTGGTTGGCATGCTGAGCAATCCTAGTTCAATTTGTAAGTTACTCATTTCTATAAATGGCAAAGCTTGCGTTCAGCTACTATACAAACATGGAAAGTAAAGGGCTTAATTTCCTTTCTGTAAATTTATGCTTCAACTAATACTTTTAACGTACTTTTTGACAGGAAAGTGAAAGCTATCCAATCCAAGTGGAATAAATTGTACTTCATATGTTTAAAATGCATCCAATTACATCTATTAGTCATGATTGTGTGAGGGTTGCCATTGTAGTAGATTTTAGGAGAACAGTGATTTTCTCAAATGCAGAATCAAAGTACCAGGACTGACATGTATAGTTTATCGCTCCCCTATGGTTCTTGTTTCTAAAACCGCAGAGGTAGGTGGGTGTTACAGTTCTGCTCTCAGGAAGTTGAGAAATGCATTCATGCTCTTTCAGTTGTCTACATTGTAGGCTATTTTCCTCACACATTTCAAGATATTTACAGTAATTTAGGTCAACAAGACTAGCATTTTGCCATGGACAAGAGAAGCAAAGATTGAGATTAAGTGATTAACCCAAAAACAAAAGAACAATAGTAGAACTAAATACAAAACATAGATTTACCTCTTGCCACACTTTACCAGGGCCAATTCTTTTCCAGATAGATCTTGTTTGGAAAAGCTTAAAGAAAAATCTTCTTTCTTGGAATAATTGCAGATTTTAGAAGATTGTAGACTTTTCTAAGTAGAAAGTTGCAAAAATTTTAGGTAGAGCTTCCCTTGGCTTGCATACAATTTTCCTACCAGGAACATCTTGTGTGAGAGAGCATAACCCTGAGACATGATTTCAACCCACACCTTTTTTAGATCTCACAAGTTTCACGTAAACTCTGTGTGTGTGTGTGTGTGTGTGTGCACCTTTGTGAAATTTTTTTCACGTGTAGATTTATGTCATTAATGCATAAGAAACAAATGTCATTTGTGACTTTGTGCTGTCCTATTAGTTATACTTAGCTCCTATGTCTTTGTTTCTATTTGTACTACAGTCTTGCGCTAATCCATGTTGTCGCCATGTCACTAAAAAAACTATCACCTGGACTTCTGTTTTGTGCAGTAAAATAGACATACAGTATATTGGACACAAAGTTTGGTAGGATATCTTTCATAGATTTGCACAAAAGCATTCTAGAATAGTGACTTAAACAGAAGAAATGCTTGGATTGTGTAGTTATGTGACCTAGAAGAGATGCAGCTCTCAAATGGGTAGACTCTACTTGATTTTCCATTTGCTGAATTGGAACACCTGTACTTATCTTGCTGCTCCTTCTAATTACCATAGGAAAGTGGTTTGGCAGGTGACTAGCTGAAGAAAAGAGAAAGCCCAATCGCACTCAGAAGGGTGTAATGCTAGTCGGGAGGGCAGGTAGGTTGATAACGACGACAGCCAGAGAATTAATGGGAGTAAAGCAGTTAAGGCCCAGTGCCAAATTTTTCCTTTTGAAAAGTTCAGGAATTTAGAATAATATATTTAGTATCATACAAGACAAAGAAAAATACACACAGATTGAGCTGGCAAGATAGCTCAGCTGACTAATGCATCTGTTTATGTAAGCTTAGGCAACTACAGGGACTCTGGTTCAATCCCTGGCACCGCACGCTGTGCCAGCCCTGCCCTCAGGGCAGGCTGAGCTGACCACAAAGAACAAACAAGCAAACAAACAAAAATAGATTGCACTAAATGTATGTGTATATTTACACACATGTATAAATACACAGATATAAATGGGTGTTAGATATGTTGTATTTTACTGTATCTTGAATGTCAATAAGAAAATTATACTGTAAGCATAGACCAGTTCAATGTAGCTAAAATTCTGCAACACCCAATTTTGTATGACTGTATGAATTAGGCTAAAGTGAGATTTGAATAGAATGTGGGTGCTGTGGAAAGACACATGAGCTGAGTGGTTACAAGTGGCATGGCTGTGGATCAAGGACTTTATCCTTCATTAAGGAGCTTTCCTGAGCTCAGGACCTACTCATCACCAGTGAACAAAGGATGAGCCTAATGACAGTCATCTATCAACCAGCTATACTTCAAGCTTCAGGAGGCTGCTTATCCCCATGCTCTATGCCTTGACAAGGCTAATTTTATAATTACGCCACTACATCACCCACTCTGGTACACTTGCTCTAGCAAAGTCCAGAACCATGGACTCTGATGATAGTGCCCCAAGCGAGCACATTAGCATGGATATAGCTTACTAATGGGGCTGCTCTATTAAAAATTATAGTACATAAGGATTGCACCAAGGATTCTTTGATGATCTCCCTTGTAGATTAAATGTCAGACTGAGTTAAGCTCTCAAATTAGAATTATTTTCTTTTTTAGAGTAATAGATGATTCTTCTTGTATGTTTTTATATCCTACTGAGCATGTTTCAAGATTTACAAAATTTCACTAGAAAAAGGATATAAAATACAGGAAGCCTTCACTTAAATCTAAACAAAGGAATACCCTTAAATTAAAAGAATAAAAGCTAAATAAAAGAATATGTTTAAGTTATTTACAGCATGACATTAAGCAGCTCCATTAAAATCTACCTAACATTTTTGGGGTAGATTCTGTGATTTCATTTCTTTCTTAATCTTGGAACTGGTTAAATGGGAGACTTGGTTTGTAAAATATTATTGAAATATTCTTTTTTTATTCGATTATTGAAATATTCTTTTTTAATTTATTCAATTAAATTTTAACCAAAGCCAATAAAATTTAGAATATTATCAGTACACTAATGATATATACTTTTCTACTTTAGTTGTTAATACTAAAATATTGAGTCTCACTGGTTATATTTTGCTTTACATATTTTATCTATTTGTTTATTTATTTATTTTTGTGTTTTAGGGAAGGGTCTACGGGGTGTTCAGGATCTCACTACTAGATACAACTTGTAGTGATTCTCCTGTTTACAGCCTCCCAAAAGCTGGGATTACAGGCATGTATCAGCATGCCCAGACTCAGTTAACATCTCAGGATGGAACCCCCAACCCCTGCTCCTGCTTGCAGGCACTTTAATCCACTGAGCTGTTTGGCCGGCCCTACTTTAGAGACTTTAGATGGGTTTTTCTTCAAAGGTTTGGTCAATCCGTTCAAAACATCTGTCTGAAATGATTTTGTTTGTGCTATAAGACGGATGAATGATGAATTTAGGATTTAGAATATGACAATTACTAAATCAAAAAATGTACCGCCAAACAGCTTTTCCTGTAGACTTGAGGAAATTTCATGGATTTGTCCCAACTACTCATACATATCTGCCTTGATGGATCGTAATGGGCCTTCTCTGGAACAGTTGTCATGTAGATCCAAGTCAACTCATAGCCGTAACAACAATTAAAATATTCCTCCTACATCTCATTAAACAAAGTGTTATTCATAAAGTAAAAACACTTTTATGACAATGAAATTAGCTAATATTTTTATTGAAATTATGATAAGGATATTATGTTTTCACAACAAATTATGAGACTGATACTATTAAATGTTTAAATGAATTGACACAGTGCTAGGTGTTCACTAACACTAATCCTACCTATCATCAGTCTTATTATGTCTATTTATAGTTTTTCCATTTTTAAGGGAATCAACCCTAAGGGGTCCCATCACATGTCCTCAGTCATACAATTAATCAACACAAGGCTGTGGTCCTGTCCCACATTGTGTGCCCAGCTTCTAATTGTTTCCACATAACTCTTTCTTAATTAGATAACTGAAGGAAATATTTCCTGTCAGAATAATGGAAACTTGAAGTACAAAAAAGTACCTGGGACTGAATATGGGAAAACACATAAATACATACAATGCCTGTAGACTATAATTACATAAAATGGATTTTATTTATTTATTTTGGTGGCTCCTGAAAGGACAATAGTTTCTCCATGCACAGCTTCTTGTTATAGTGCTCGTGATCCTATTCACAGGTGCCCAGAGGTATCTGACTGCAGATTACTCACAATTTCATCAATCATGAGGCAGAGGTATTAGTAAGAATTTGCTTTAGAAAAAAAAAAAACCAAAAAGCCAAAAACTCAAATTCCTCCAAGACTGGCCTGGTAAAATATTATTGAAAACTCTTGTAAAATCAAATTCAAGGTATTACAGGAGCACCTGCTAGATTCCCTCAGCATTTCCATTATAAATCCATATTTTCCAATTTTATTACCTGGCTGTTCAATTTTTCTGTGACTTATGATACAGAACACAAAATTTCAGCCCAAAGCAATTTTTATTATCATCCTTCAAATATTGAGATTTTCTAAGTTATGATTGTTTTTATGAATACCAGAAAAGTTAGGCATTTTGGAGAACACCCACACATTTCCTAATCACTTATAAAATGAAACATTATAATCAGTTTTTCCTCATGAGAAACAAGTAAGTGAAGAGCTGGAATTTCAAGGCCTGAGTAGGAAATTCTGGGAGCCTGCTTGGATTTTTCCTATGAGATGAGACCTAACTCAATATTTACATTGAGACTTTTAACATTGCTATAATAAGGTTTCACAAACTTGGCACCATATGAATAGAAGAAAAGGACTGTAGTCAATGGAATATTATAATATAGACTGAAATGCAACCTAAAGAATTGGGTTCTGAAAGTCGCTGATGTTGGTGGCTTTAGTGTTTGTGTTTCTGGTGGAGTGTGTGTGTGTGTGTGGGGGGGGTGTATTGTTTTCCTACTGGATAGTGTAGAATAAACTGATAAATAATTTAAAATTTGAGAAAACATTGAGGTGTTCTACTAGAATCAGAAATTTTTATCAACAAACTAATCCCTACTGTAATGCAATAATTGAATTTCTTGTCAACAGAAATTGCCATATTAGAAGTTATAAGTTTTTCTATCCTCAGAGCACACATAAAATCGGAAGAGAAAATATGGCTTACCTTATTCTGCCAGCTTCTTTTCTCACCACTCTAAAAATGAGTGATTTAAGAGGAAGAATTACCTACATTGTACATTTCCCTGTTGGGATTGAATAAATATACTTTGAATCAGATAAATTGGGTAAATTTATACTTTGTATCCATAAAGAACTGTGATATTTCAGAATCTAATGAGATCAGCCAGGGCAAGTTTTGATAAACATTAATTCTAAAGAACTAGAAAATGCATTTTTGTGCATATGTTAGAAGGAATATGTGTTATAAATATATAATATTTTTTAAAAATAAACCTAAGTAGGAGAAGTTTTACTACATTGAACAGTTTCTGTTATAGCTGCCAAGTTATATTATTAGTTCCCTAAAGTAAATGGAATAAAATATGAATTATCAGGATAACTTTTGTCTTGTTTCATATTTTCACTAATATATAAATGTAGTAGATGGTAATTTACTAGAGGATACACATATATATGTACACACACACACACACACACACACACACACATATATATATATATATATATATATATATATATATATATATATATATAGAGAGAGAGAGAGAGAGAGAGAGAGAGAGAGAGAGAGAGAAAGAGAGGGGAAGAGAAAGAGAAGAGGAAATAGGGGTAGGGTGCTGAAGCTTGCATGTACATCACTGAGAAGCCAAAAAGCCACATTTTGATTTATTATAAGCTGTGCTGACTGAAATTATCAGAGCAGATTACAGTTTTAGTGATAATGTTCTATGATATACCTGTAATCAGAGTTTAGCAGATGTCTCCTAAAAAAAGAACTGACAAAATTTCTTAGTCTTTTTGGTGTAGAGAACTGACAATTTTCTGGTCTTCTTGGTAAATTCTGTCCTATAGCATAACAGCAGAATTTTCTTTTATGCCTTTGTCTTGCAGTATCTGTATGTCTCTGGTTTTCTGTTTGACTCCACTCCCATCCCCAAATTCAGAGCTTTATTGGCCCACTCTGCTCTAACTTTGGCATGTATGGCCTAGTGTTATTGGGAAGAGTGATCTGCCAAATTAGTATAAAGCATGGCAGAACTGTAGGAAGGACTCCAATGTCATGAATATTCTATAGGACAGAATCAGGGAAGGAAGAGAGAAATGGCTGTGTTGGGTGGAAGTCAGAACACAGGACCAGCCTTCTTGTCTTCCATTCTAAAGTGAGCCAACCTGGAGCCAACAGTAGGAGACAGTTCTCCTGGGCTGTTTTAGAGAATGAATTCCGGGGGACGCCACAGAGGACTGCTTCGTTCTGATGTCCAAGCAGTTTAACACTGAGAAAAGCGTTCTAGCAACCTGCAGGCCATGTGCTATGTTTGTCTCTCTGCCTAAGGCACTCGCCAATTATATGTGCTATAAATGTAAGTGCACCTCCCTTCCATTGGGAAAAGTAAAGGACTTTTGCACCCTCTAGTTTATTTAAAAAAAAAAAAAGATGGAGAATTCCTTGGTGGAACTATGTAAAATCCAAGAAGTTACCCAGAAAAATAAGAGTCTAAGTTATGGGATCTGTCTTATGTACTTTTTCTCACTGCTAATACTGAAAACCAAAGGCTACAAAAGGAAAGGTGTGTTTGCCTCACACTTTGTAAAGGTTGCAGTCCATAGTCAGGGGACTCTGGTGCCATGCAGGGTGGCATGGCTGAAGGGCATCACAGAGGAGCCTGCTGTGCCATGTGAGGAAGAAGTCAGAAGGCAACAAGCAGCAAGCAACGGCTTGCCTCTCCTTCTGTCCCTTCCAGGGCCCCTGCATTTTGGGTGGTACCGCTCACACCCATGGTGCCAACCCAAACGCTGAACTAATTTAGTAACTATGTACCTTTAATCCCAGCATCACACACGCTAGATCCAGCCACCTGTGACAAGCTCCATGTATGACTGCATAAGGCTTTTGGGGGAATCTAGATAAAAGCCTGACAGAATCAATAACAGTATAAAAAGTATATTCTGTCTCCATCATGAATTGCATGTTTGGTTTCAATACACTGAAATTTTCTGAAATTCAGGCTCCTCCTCTGCAAACCGGTAACACAAATACTTACTTAGAGTTGTGAATATTATCACAACTTGGCATGTAAAGGCATTAAAGTGAGACAGTGTGTATATGAGGCACTAAATTTAGTACAGGGCCTAGACTTGGGAAGAGTTTCATGATGCCTCATATATCATTAGAAATTGACACGATACACAATGAAAACACTGAGAAGTATGATGAATTTAACAATGTGAACAAGCTGGCACTGAAAAGAACTTTTAGGTTAACTTTAAGTCTAATGAAAGTAAATATGGGAGAAAATCACAACTGTGATTATCTGCATGTATCCCACTTACAAAGATTAATGGCTGTACTACAGGAAAGCAGAAAAATTCAGATAACCTACTACAATGGGGTCCTCTGCAAGGTTGGGCCCTGGTCTTCACCTAACCGTCCTTAAGGAAAGCAAAAGCACTCCATAACTTGACCGGAAATGTGGGTGTGGACTGTCTTTCTGGATGTAAGAAACATCAATTCAAGTCAGTCAAACTTAACTGCATCTCACAGTGAAACAAACAAAGGCCATTAAGATCACAGGTTGGGGGGGGCAGGGAGTTGGCTCAGTAGAATAAGTACTTCCCTGGCAAGCACAAGGGTCTGAGTTCAATCCCAGTTCTTCCAAAAAAAAAAAAAAATAGATAAATAAAAACAAAATATAATGAAAGGTCTGTTACTTCTACCACTTGGATTTACATGTCTTAAAGAGGGCCCTAAAATTGGTATAGAACCAGAAGACATGCAGAATGACAAAAGCAGTCCTGGGAACCAAGAGCAAATGGGGAGGCATTACAATTGTGGATATGAGGTATATTACAAAGCTATAGCACGAGGAACCATCACAGAAGCACACGCGAGGGTTGGTGAAAGAGACTAGAACATGCACAGACAGTGCCAAGCACTATTTGATCTTCCAAAGAGGGACCCAGATATGCCCTAGCTCACTGGTGGTGAACTTTTAGCACCTGTACCACACAGGGCTGTTTACTCTAAAAACTTTACCAATACTGTGAAACTGGCTATCTACACTACCCACATATAACTTGCTGTTCTGAACCAAAATAAAAAATTTGTAAAAGAAGTAAATGTCAAAACAACAACAGTAAAAACTTTGCCTGTGGAAGATAAGATTAGTAAAACTCTTGAAATCATAGACATAAAGAAGGATTTCTGAACAGAACCTTATTTCACAGTAAATAGTACCAGGAATCAACAAATGAAATCATATCAAATTAAAAAAAACTTCTGGACAGCAAAAGCAAAATATAAATAATACCATCAGAGAGAAGGAAGGAAGAAAAGAAAGAAAGAAAGAAAGAAAGAAAGAAAGAAAGAAAGAAAGAAAGAAAGAAAGAAAGAGAAATGGATAGAAAGAAGGCCACTTATAGGTTGGAAGAAAATTTGCCAGCCATACTTCAGAGGACTAATATGTGGAATATGTATAAACAGTTAAAAATGAGGCCTCCTGGTATGGTCTATGGGGGCCTCTCAGACTTCCTGGAGTGAGAACCGTGAAGGGAGGTGAGGAGGAGAAGAAATAAGAGCAAGATACAGAAAGCTAGGGTCAGCCAGAACCCTCTCTCTCAATGGAAGGAAAAACACTGCTCCACCACTGCCCTGTGTTTGTTTATCCACTTGGCAGGTTGGTGTCACATGACACCCCTTTGCCAGAAACCCGTTCTTGTATTGCCCTACAGCTTGGTATTAGCTGAACAGGAGCAGCTTGTTCACTGCTCACCTGGCACTCTGTTATCCAGGTGTTCTTGCTCCAGCCCCACACGTGTAGCTGATCTCCAGCTTACGCCCTCCACAGCTTCCAAAAATTAAAGGCCCAGTTAAAAAAAATCAGCAAGTAAAATGAGTAGACACTTAGCAGAAGAAACAGCAATGATCAATAAATACATGAAGAAATGTTCAACAGCTAGAATGGTCATTGGCAGAAAATCAAATAATAGTGTATTGGTGAGCTTACCCTTGTATCTTGTTGGTGGGAGTGTAAGTGCGTACAACCACTGGAGATCCATCAAAATGCTAACATAGAAATTTCATTTGATGTACACACACTATTCTCTACATCTTCCCAAAACTGTTAAAAACATCAAATTGCAATGATACACACATTCCATGTCTATAGCAGCACAATTCCTAGTATCTAAACCTTTGAATCAATCTGTATGTCCCTTACCAAATAGACCAACAAATGAATGGATGAAGAAAATGTGTTGTTTACACACAAGAGGATACTGGTATGCTGTAAAGACAGATGAAGTTGAATAATTTGTAAGAAAATGGATCCACTTGAGACTGTTATGTCAGGGGAAATGAGTCAATCACCCAAGATTAAATGCCATGCAGTTTCTCTCATATTAGAAAGACACAATATAAATAAAGATCAGAATGATGATTAATGCTAGGAAGCAGAGAGACGACCATGTCTAAAATAGGAAGAGGATGGGGAGATGGAGGGTAGAAAGGCAGAGAGGGAGAGGATGAAAATAGGAATGAAGATGCGGGAGGTGCAAGTCCCCACTCCTCACAAGGGACACAATCATTTTGCACTGCAAACATTCAAATAAAAAGGGGAAAATATTTCATGTTTTTCCTAATGTGAAGATTCTGAAAAAGAGGACAAGAAAGTAGAAAGGAGGCTCTTATTAGGCAAGAGAGAGAGAATAAGAGGAAAGTGAGTTGTAATAGTGAGTAATGGGTGATGGGTATCATCCAAATGCATTGTACAGGTTACCACCCCTCGAACAAATGAAAGTGAGACTAAATGTGATCGGAAGATAAAGGTGTGATGGGTGACAAGGTTTTTAAGATATACCATGTGTATACAATTGTGACAAATTGAAAGCATTCATCTGCATAACCAGTATGTACAAATAGAAAAAGATATGTACATAGACATGGTGTACAAGGAAGGAACTGATAGAGACAAAGAAAGGGCCACTTGAGTTCTTATTTTATTTTGAAAAAAAAATCATTTGGATATGAATTAGTAGATATGTTGACAGATTTCAAGATTATGTATTTTTGATTTTGTACTTTATTAAAATTCTGGTGTTTTGACCAGCCAGTGGATTAAAGCTCCTGCTCAGGCAAACACAGGGACCAGGCTTCATTCCCAGGAATGCTGTGTCAGCCCCATTCTCCGGGATGCACTGAGACTGTGAATGAGACTGGGCATGGTGACACTCGTCTGTAATCCCAGCACTTGGATGGCTGAAAACAGGAGAATCACTATGAGTGGGATCTGCGTAGTGAGACCCTGTAGACCCTGTACTAAATACATAAAAATTTTTTTTAAAAATTCTGGTGCTCTAGGGAGGGAACAGTACATGTCAAAAACTCTTTTGACTGGAAATGTCCGTATTTGATAAAACAGTAATGAAATGAAGAAATATCATGTTGTATTTAGCCCTCATGGTGGTACATGATACATACTCAGAGAGAGTCACATTAAAAAAGCCAGAAAATTGGCCCCTCCCTCTAGAAAGCAATGAATTTTAGCATGTTTAGACTTACAAAACTAAGAGCATTACTTAATTTGTTTGGTGGGGAAAAATCATTCTATTTTATTTTATGGAGAAAAGGTGAAACAGAATTACATAACAAGACGATAGCAGAAGAGCAATAGTTAACACATGGCATATTGCTATCTTTAAAGTAGCTGATAAGAGTACAAGATACAGGTATAAAACACTCTCCAATCGAGAAAACTTTCTTTAGTGGTACTATTTAGGATTCAATACTCAGCGAAAGTGTCGTCACCAGCATCTTTTTTTTTTTTTTTTTTTTTTTTTTGTCTTTTTTTGAGACAGGGTCTCACTGTGCAGTTCAGGCTGGCCTTAAGCTCACTTTGTAGCTCAGGCTACTCTCGAACTCACAACAATCCTCCTGCCTCAGCCTCCCTAGTGCTGGGATTACAGGCACCAGCATCTTAAAAGTTCCGCCGCATCTTAAAAGTTCCACAGCATCTTTGTTGTGCCTATCAGATGTTTAACCTTTGCCGGAGGATCCATGATAAAAGGCTTTTATGGAATTTAAGCCATTTGTTTAATATATTGCATTGCATGTGAATTTCTTTATACGAGGTGTTCTTCCTACCAGACTGTGACTCACCACATGTGCACATTGTATGTTTTTCATGCTTGTTTCCACCAACCCAGGGGCATTTGCTGCAGAAATGTTCAGAATAAGTACACACGAACTGCATTTACAAGTGTGTGTGTACTATATCCATATGAAATATATATTAGCTGGCGAATCGAGGACAGTAATCAAAGACAGTATCATGGGTTCAAGTATCTTTATAATAAAACATCGAAAACGAATAGCAAAATGAGCTTTAGTTTTTTGTACAGTACAACAAATTCGGTATCAGAAATATCACTGTGATTTATGGGCTTGGGACTTCAGCATTTTGTCTTAACTTTTAGCTGAATCAAAGATTTTCACAAGGAAACTGCATATAGAATCAAGGGCAAAAGTGGAAGAGGGGATGGAGTTTTAAAGATTTTTTTTGCAAATAGGTCAACAATAGCACCACATAGAAAAGAAAACTAGGAAATTTTTTTAAAAAGTTATCTTTGTGTTATATAATTCACTATTCATTGAAAAAAAGTACATCCATTTTGAATTTTACTACTTCTATTTCTTTTATTAAGGCCTTTAACTTAATTCAGGCAATATTTTGTATGGTGTAGGTACAAATTTTGAAGTTCCCTTAAGTATTTTAATGCTGAGCTATATTTTAATTTAAAGTGGACAACTGTATTTATCTTTATATTACAGGAACGCCCTTTAAGGAAACATTTTCTTCAACCATTTTCTCCTATTTTTTTCTGAATAGGAATGATCTTGACATAAAAGAACCTATAAATTTAAGTTTTCCTTTTGGAGAAAATGTTTCTAAACCTGCATGACTGTTTTAAGAAACAGAAACTGGACAGCTTAACATTTTATACCTTTGAAAAATGATTTCCGGATTATCGTGTTCCTTATGTTACCTCTCCTATTGCCAAACTATATGGCTTGAACATTCATTGCAAATCTACCTTAAAGGGCAAAATTTCTCACTGTTTGAAAAATTCCAACTAATTTAAGAGAAGTATAAGTTAATTTAGACAACCTGGAAGAAATCATACATTTTACTCTGTTCTTTTAGAAAACATCATCATGCACCATTGTCATAAATGGGAAAAATACAGAATACTTTTACTATTGGGAAAATTCTGAAAATGTTGACAGTCTTTGAAAATGTCATGCTTTTAGTAAACAGAGCTGGCTGCAGACATTGAAATCAATATATATATAATACTAAGTTGTATAAAATTTTCTAAATAATTAAAAATTCAAAAACCTTTTACTCTTGTGAAAAGTTCACAAGGAAAGGAGAAAAGATAGGGAAAAAAGGAAGGGGGGATATGGTGTAAGTATATATACAGGATAGCTGAGGTGACTGTACTACTAATTTCTATCAGGAGTACAATAAAGGTAGCAGTTATTGTGTAAAATTTTTACTTTGACTACATGCTAAGATCTGTAATCTGAGCAACTAACTACACTGAAGACAGTAATGTGCAATATAACAGCCATGGTTGAAGAACTTTCATCTTATTCTTTTAAAAGTGTATCTTCCTTAATGTCTTATCTATTACTATTATACTTGCTTTAAAATAAATTAAAAAGGGCCAGCCAAATAGCTCAGCAGATTCAAGTGCCGGCAAGTAGGTACAGGGGGCAGGCCGGGGTTCAAGCCCCAGGCCTGCCATGTTGGACCCTCCCTCCAGGGTGCTCTGGGACAGCAGTTGAGACTGGGCATGGTGGTGCACACCATGCCTGTAATCCCAGTACTTGGGAAGCTATAAACAGGAGAATCACTATGAGTCCGATCTAGTAGTAAGATCCTGTAGACCTTTTCCTAAAATACAAAAAACAAAACAAATAAACGTAAAAATAGAAAGTAAAAAAATCACTCTTACCTTGTAAATATACTTTAGAGACTTCCATCTTTAGAATTATTGCATGTTTGAGACCAGCCTGAATTACACAGGGATACCCTGTCTCAAAAAGATATTAAAAAATTAACTATTTGCATTTTTAGACCATCCATCATAAGGATCTAATGAAGTCACCATTGCTGCCCTTAAGGAATAGGAAAAGTGTTTGTCCTGGCACTGAATTTTCTCTCCTTCACCTTTCACTGGGTTAAGAGACGGGGAGAAATGAAGGGCAGAGATTGGTGTTACTGTACAACCCTCTCGCTGGCCTCATGGTCCATTCCAAAGACCAACTCCAAGGAGTTCAGTGAGGTGAAGCTGCATTAAATAGTAGAGATTATACCTCCGCTCTTTGTCATTTCTTTCTCCTAGCCTTCGGCAGTTTGCTTCTCTTCTGATTTCCTTCCTCCCTTCTTTCTGGATTTCAATAATATTCTATTCAGATTTTCTGCAGTCCATGCTTATTGGCACCTTTCCATCCATCCAACTCAGGAGTCTGTGGGTTTCTGGGTACAAGGCCTGAGCTGTTTCCAAGAGTTGACTTTCCAGGTTATGTTTGTTTTGTTTGAAAATACGCATCTTCCTCAGTGGCTGGACATAGAATACAAACTACCTGATTTTGGGATACCCAAAATCTCATAATTCAAAGTTGGTTAGTTTCTATTCATAATGTTCTGTAAACATCAGTTTTGACAAAATAAATGATACTAAACTTGTAGTTCATTTTAGAGTCAGAAATCAAATAAATTAGGTGTAGGAGAGGGAGTAATTTCATTGCCAAATTAAACAGATTGATTCCTGGGAATTTTCTTTCAACTTGAACATTTTAGAATTCAAAATACAATGCATTTTCTCCTGGTATACAGCTTAGCACTTTTCTAAAGAACTAGTGTAGTAAGAAGCCAATGAAAGAGAATGATAGCTCAAGGAAAATAGTGATAATCATTTCAGTTTTATGTTGTTTAGTGATATTAAACAAAAGCTAGACTTCAACTTATGTTCCCTACTCACGTCCAGTATCATCTTAGTATTCTTGAAGGTGAGGAAAATAGTGAAATGCATTTTCAAGAGCATTGGAGGGCTCTTAGAACCTATAAATACTGCTTTTAAATGCAGAAGATATAGTAACTGTGATTAGTTTTACTGGCACTATACCACAATGTCCAACATCCGAAGCTTAAAGGAGAAAAGATTGAATTGGGCTCTCAGTATCAGGCAGTCCCATTCATGGTTGGTCCCAAGGCAGGGGTCTTATAGCCAATGGGTGTGGTTAGCAAGGATCCTTAGTGTGTGGTGGGGTGGACACGGAGCCCACAGGAAAGCAGCACCAAGGATGAGAGGGAGACAGCACAACAGCTTCCCAGGCAACACCTCCCCCAAACCCAAACATGCCCAGAAGGGTGCTTAATCATTTGGGCAGCGCCCAAGCTAACCAATTGCCATTCCATGCTAGCCATCCTGTTTTATCCCTTACTAATTCGGTACTCAAATATTCAACATTCTCAGGCTCCTTAGCTAACAGAGAAAGATTCCCAAATTTCCATTCAGTTTTAATTGACTGGGATCTGCTGAATTTACTGGAACTGAAGTCTAGACTTTCGAATGATTTTAGTAACTCCTGTTTTCTGTGCATACACGTGTGAGCATGCACACATTTTTTTCTCATTATGTTCATGACAGCAGTATAGAGTGACCCATTTTTGAGAGTGAAAAGCAGAAACAAACTTTCCTTGTTTGTAGTTTACATCAGTGTATGGTAGTAAAATCAGAACTATTGCCTACAATTCTTGGTTCTAATCCCAGAGTATATTTTTTAAATACACACCTATAGAAATTAATTTGGTAATTGAAAGATTATTAATATTTAAAGGCAAGATAAAGAATAGGAAATGAGTTGGATTCCACTACATGTAGGCCTTGGAATGCCTCACTTCACCTGCCAGGACCAAACATATTTTTCCATCAGCAAAGTATCAATATGATTATATTCTAATAATAAGTAATTCCTTAAAAAAATTTCATTACAGCTCTTATTAAGCTACAAAAATGTGCCACATACTATTAGCTTAAGAAAAAAAAATCCTTAAAAGACGAAATATATCGAATTTTCCCTGTTGGAAGCCAAAGTTAATATAACAATAAAGTTCAGTAACAGACATTCAACAAGAGCAGAGCCCGGTGAGCATGTATATTTTCTGGATCACGTTTGATGGGGTGTACATTTCCCTGGTGATGACAACAATAGAAAGACCAAGGTTAGCCTGCTAAATGAAATGTGAGCAAGAGCTGGGCAGTTCGAAGTGGCTGCTGGCACTGTGTTAGGTGTCCTGCCAGCGTTCAACCCCACAGGGTCATTTGGCAGTCAGGTGTCATTAGTCAACTCTCTCCCATCCTCCCTCATCCCGTCTGTTTTCATCTAGCCTATTTGTGTAAATTACCTCTCAGTATGCAGCATGGCTCAGTCTAGTTGTGTATTTTCCTCCTATTCCTTTGTCCTTGCATCCCCAACTGCTCATTTAGTCTTACACCAATCATTCCAGCCAAAATTTAACATGAGCAGCACGATAATGGTAGCAATTAATATTATTACTGTTACAAAGCAGCACCCCTTATGGCCATGGTAAAGAGACCATCACAGATAGTATAATAAATGTCAAAGACATTTTGCCACTGGCCATTCAACTCATAATGATTACCATCAGAGAATGAATGTAATGATGCTCTTTCAGAGGACAGAGAGCTTCTGTAATTGTGTATGGACATTTTGCCAAGTTAATATCCAAAGAGATTCTTGAGAAAGGAGAAAGATAAAATCTGATTTCTCTCGAGTTGACCGCATAACTTACTAGCATTTGGAATGCCCAGTACTGTATGATTCCTTCGAATAAAATCAAGTCATAAGCATTACTGTCTGAAGGCTACATGAGGAAAGCTTTCAGGATCAGCTTGCACTACACAACCAGTACCCTGTCGTACAAAAGCAATTTAGGAGAAATAATTATTATGTGATAGCAGCTGATAGCCAGGATTTGCTATTTGGGAAAGGATTTAAAACTGGAAGGTCTATTTCCTAAGGGCAGATAGGAATAAACCATAGCAAATAATTTTGCCACAGCATTTTGAGCAATGACAAAGTCACATGGAAGCCGCAGTTTGGGTGTTGACGTCTAACTCCAATTTACATGGAATCATAGGAAAGTCCATCTTGTTGAGATTTTTCTACTTTTTATGAATCTGGAACATAAAGCTATTTGATCATATTTGCTGAATTTTTTTAAGTTTGGTTTTTATAACATATTTGACTAAAGATATGAGCCCATGATTTTTAACTTACTGGGGCTGTGTCATATAGATGGATGCACAGTGAGAAAAGAAGTGAATAGTCGTGCCATACGAATAAGCAGACCTCAGTTCTTCTTCAGTTTTTTTCTAAGTTGGGAAGACCCTGAAAATAATCTAGAATTGTCATTTGTTGATTGATTTAAACTCTGATATCACTATAAACATTGGTTGTCTGGTACATGTTTAAATTTTTCATTGGTAACTAGCTGTTTGCTGAGATGGTGGAAATTACATGTTTGATAAATCTGGTTCTTTGCCTGTGAAGAATATTAAACATATTCAAAAGATATTCAGTTTTCCTCCCTAAAATCCAAGTTTAACCTGCTGTAAGGATTGGAATTATTCAATTACTTGAAGGCATAGGAGCTATAGGACAAATTCATAAGAAAACTGATAAAATAACCTAGCAATTAATACGTGCAAACAGGTATTTGAAAAATGACAAAAATTTGTAGTCTTAGAATCATGTCATAAAATAAAGATTTAATATCTATATATTTTCATTTGTGTAAAACCAAACTGTTATATATGATAAATATTTATTATATATAAATATATAATACATGTTAAATATAATATAGTTTTATGATAATTTATCTACATCATGGAAACTTTCAGTTTAAAAATCTTTTCTCTCTATTGTTTTTGACATAATTTTTTCTTGAGGTTTTTTTTGTTGTTGTTGTTGTTGTTATTGTTGTTTTTCCTGTTAAGGTGCAAGACCATGTCAACCACTTTGTGGATTTCAGTAGTGTGAGAATATCATATGGGCCATGTAATGTACCATGGCTCTTTTATCCCCAGATTTTCTACAATTACTTTGGTCACTGAAATTTCCTTCTAATTAAAACAATAAATTATGATGTTCATATTGTTTCTTATCCTTTTGTCTTTCATGTATGTATTCAAAATTTTTACTTTTCATACAATTACTTCTAATAGCACTAATACATGTATACTAATTATTTTATACTGAGACCACTAATGCTTCTTACCCTCCAAATCCATGCAAAAAGATGTCTCCTATTACTTTCAAAGCTTCTAATCCAAGGGTAGGAAACCTTTCTGTAAAAGACTGGGTAGTGATTGAGATGTATTGACTTACGATTGACATTTAAGGGTCATGCTTGGAATGTCTGTCATTCTGGTCTTTTAAATAAATACTGCTTATCATGCCAATTACTGCCATACTGTCTCTCAAATAAATGTTTGTTAAAAAAAAAGAAGGGTAAATGAAAACAAGAACAAAAGTCACAAGACTCTCCTGCTACAATGCTGTATATGGTTAGATTTCTAAATTTCTGTGTAAAAATATGTAATTATTTATTCCCACTTTTTAAAATTTTTTAAATTTTAATTTTTTTTCTTCACACTCTGTAGCAACTTAAAGTTAACATATCAATACTTTACGGAAAATATCTGTCCCATGTCATGTCTAAAATATTTGATATTCAGACAGATCATGAGGTTAAGCTCGATCATCTATGTTGTAGGATAATAATAATAAGCTTCTCTTTCAAGCATCATCAACCTAAGTTCACAGACCAAAAATTAGAGAAAAAGAAGGGCTATAATGACAGCTAACATTTTAACCCTAGCCTTTCAAGCTCAGTGAGGACTCAGGACATAGAAGAACCTGTACTGTAACATAACCTAACTCAGTTGTATCCCAAATTTTCGGATCAAGGAGATTATGTCGCCACAGAGGAAAGTGATTGATGATGTAGAGTGTTATATAGGTCTTGGTTTATCTTGGTCTTAACCATCCAGTAGAAAAGTATAAAAACAAAGTATAAAAAATAAAGCCATGTTAATTTGCTGAGCTGTAAAAGGCTTAAGTCAACAACTTCTGACATTGCCAGTCCTACAGATAACCCACTAATATTATAAACTACTAGCTTGTGTTGGAATATTTTGTTGAATTCACACCCCTACAATATTTAAATGACAATGGAATACCCTTCCCTGACAAAACTAAACAAAAAAAGGGATACAAATGGAGGACCACTTTGTGTCTGTATATTCAATTAGGATAGATTATACAGCTACTTTCTCTTAATCCAATGAATAGAAAGTTTTGTTTTAATAGTGTTTTTGGACAGAATATCATGTCTGCATCTTGTCTTCTGAATAAACACTAAGAAGACAACAATATACAATGTATTGATTATTGAAACTGTCCTATGAATTGGTTTTGAAGCAGTCTCATTGCTATTTGTTTCTAAATAAAATTATTTTTAAAAACACTGGATAGTAAATGCTTCAGATGGTATCTCTGGTTTCTACCTACCCTTCTCCCTTACAATTTTATATTCCTCCCCCTTTGCCACCCCTCCTGCTTCTCCCATCTCGCACTTCCTTGTCTAGTTATTCCTGTTCTCCTTGCATTTATTCTTTTTCTCTTCCTTCTTTTCTTTAGAAATGTAAAATCATAGCTCACTTACAAGCTGTACAAAAAATAAGCCACAAGCGAGATTTAAAGTAAGAGCTGTGTTTACTAATCTGTGTTCTATTTATTTTCCTCTTTAACTTCCAATCTCTTATTTCTCCGTTTTTATGCATATCCTAAAAGGCACTATGGAAATCCTGAATGTTCTTCACACATGTTTTCCTAGGCTTAATGAAACTTTCAATGGTACTATCCCATACAGTTAAAAAAAAATGCTACTTTCTGATAAAACTAGATAAAATTAAAATTAAAGATAAAAATAAAGATAAAAGATAAAATTAAATCTGGATAAAATATCAAATACTATATAACAAAACCCAAGTTCATTCTTTCTGAATTATTGGGACAGATTTTATTGACAGATTCATTATTAAATATTATTGTGTGCTTGAACTATACTTGCAGAATCTTAGAAATAAGATAAAATGTATATCATTCCACAGTTAAAGATTATTACATAACTTACAAAGTAATAAACATTTGTCTTAGAGAGAAATAATAAACCTATGTTTTTGATTAAGAAGAAGGGCTAGATGTTAAGTCCTTAATTCTGAGTTGTTCTTCTGGTTGGATCTTGTTCCTCTTGCTTCTAAAAAATCGTCTTTTCTTTGGTGTCTGCTTCCGGTGGCCCTCAGTAACCTGGTCTGGTTCTCGTCTTCTCTGGAGAGTCAGGAGGATTCTCTTTTTCAGCCAACGGAAGAGCTGGCCCACTCTCAGACAGCTGGTGGTCAGCTCGTCCTCCTCCAGCTGCTCCGAGAAGATTGAGTAGGTGTCTTCCATGCATGTGTTTGGGTTACCAGTCACCTTGCTTCCCGTCTCCTAGGAGAAGGAGGAGGAGTTAGAGACAAGGGACGCGGACCATAATGAAGTTGATATACTCTCGTTTATGGAATTTATATCCTTTTCCCAGAAATAGCCTGTCTGTAAATGGAGAATTTCTGTGTTGTCTAGTACTGAAAAGCACAACCTTTTTTCTTTTTAAGCACACAGTTACCCCTTCTCTTCCTACCCATGGCTCTCCCTCTGTGCTCCTTGCAGTTTTCCCAGCCACTCCTCTGAATCCTTTCCTGTTATCTTCCTTTACTTTATGTGGGTCTTGTCTGACACCCAGTGTCCAGTCCTGCTTCATAGCATCTAGTACTGGCTTCCTGGTGTCCTCCCCAGCCCTCATGCCCAGCCCTTCTCTCTCTGGGAGGTTTCTCTATGCTTACCTCAGCAAGTCCCACTCCCATAGGCATTGGGACAATCTCGGCAATAGCTTCATTTTCCGCTGATTTTTTCTGGGGCAAATTTTGGCTCATTCTATATTCTTGCCCACTGACCTGAGGCATATGTGTCACAGAGCTGCTGCACAGTTTGACATCTTCTACTGGAAGCTCAGGGTACTCAGAATCATCATTTTTGTTATTTCTCTCATTTTCTTTATTTTTTTTGTTAATACATTCTTGCTTTTTATTGTCATCTTTTTCATTGTCTTCTTTGTCTTCATGGACATCCTGAAATGTTTTAAGAAGTTTCACTAGATCGTTTAGTTTTTCCTCAGTAAGTTCAGTTTGGTCTTTGGGACACCAGTTCAGCCAGCCCTCTCCTCCACTGAGGTTTTCAAGAGCTACTTTCTCATCAAATTCATTGTTATTGTCCCAGGACATGACAATGCCTAATTTACAGTTATGCTCAAGGTTGCTCTGCACAAGATTGCGTTGACTTATACGTCTGCTTGCACCTTCTGTTCCCCATGTACCTTGGATAGGTGGGATGAGATTTTCTGAAGAAACTGCATTTGATGTTGTATCTTTGGGAATGTTTTCCTCTAAAGAAATGTGTTCCTCACATGGGTAATAGCCCACAGAGATGCTCACAGTAGACTCAACTTCAGAGTCACTGTCCTCCACTTCAGGGGGGTTGCTTTTAAGTGATGAGGATGCCATTGAGTTGAAAAGCCAATATGAGCATTGTAGTCAACACAGGAAACTTCAGGGGTGGTGGGGAGTGTCTTCAGGAAGATAGGAGGGTGAAATTCGCTGTGAAATCTTCAAAAGTAAAGAGGAGATGCGAGAGTGACTTCACCATCTAAGATTTTGTAGCTAACAGTCTAAGGAGCTTACAATCTGTGTTCTATGACTCTTGGTTACCATGGCAATATCAGAAGCCAATAACCAGAAAGGGGGGAGGGTAGAGAAAAACTGGATAGAAAACCATAGGTCTATCCCCTTATTTCCAGCACTTTTGTGTACACACACAACACAGGGTAAAGAGAGTCCCTCTTGAGGTCAGAAGAAACAATGATAGAACTGTTAATTTCCTATCTTGACAATGTATGAAACACAGTCCCTACTTTCAGAGAACTGAGCTGCTCTTTGGGGAGATCCACATAGACATCATGGCAAGGGACAAAGCGGCAACTATAACAGTGAACCCAAAACTCACATCATAAGAGGACAAAAAGGAACAGCTTATGCAATTAGACTGGGAGTGGGTAGCGGACTAGAAAAGTTGTCCTGTAGAGGGGGCTTCAGATTTCAGAATTTTGGAGGAGTAGAGATGAGTGAGTTGAAAAGAGGTAGGAACACTCCGTGGAGGCTAGCACAAGGCAAACTGGATGGATGTGTGCCAGGGCACAGTTCAGGGAAGAAAATGCTGCTGATGAGAAGCTGCCTATAGTGTGGGATGATCACATGCAGTGGGGTATGTGGGTTTTCATGAAGCCACAAGGCTTTCTCTCTGCTGGGTAGCATGAATTTTATTCTGAGAGTTGGTAGAGATCATTGTCTTCACGTACCTGATACTCTTCCAGTGAGTTGAAATATATTAAAGTACTTTAGCTCCCTAATATACATAAATATATATTTTGGGCATAATTTAAAACCCAACACAACTTCCAAAGGGAAGTTGCCTGCATGAGTGTTCCAGTTAGCAGGAATGAGATTGGAGCCCATAGATCTGTAGGAAAGGAACCCAGCTGTGATGCAATGAAGAAGAAATGGAGGAAATGAAGTAGGTACAGTAAACAGCTGTAGTGGGGCAAGCAGGAAGGAGAAGTGGAGGCAAGCATTTGTTCCTGAATCCTTTTACCATATTAAAACATGGTAGGGACATCAGGGGCAGATGGTCAAAGTCTGAGTGATTGGCTGCTGCTCAGAGATTGAGGGCCGAGGGTATCCAGTGCCTGGGTAGGAAGGGGATTTGGCTAGAATAAATAAGCTGGTCACCCCTACCTGAAAAGGAAAAATGAAGATGAGTGTGACCAGGATTGCCATAGGATGGAGGATCACTTTCCAATTCTACCCAGGCTTTTGGAGCTAAGCCTCTGTTTTGTCCTGCAAAGCTGTGTTTCTGTTATAGGGGTCTCTGCCCTAGTTGTCCTTACTGGTTGTGTCATCATACTGTCTGTCTCAGCTGCATTTTTAGGAGCCTGAAATGTCAAGGCCTTTCTAGAATAGGAGCTTTGCACAGAGCCTGGTCCCTGTCCTGGTGCTGCACCCCTGGCTGCTTCTCCCTGTCATCCTTTCTGACCTCAATCCCAGTCAAGTTTGACTGAGTCAGGTGCTTGTTGATCTTGCCTGTCCTTTGTTCACACAGCCACTCATTCCCGATGGGTCCATCCGGGGGGTGCATGTAGCCAATTTTGTGGTCTGTGTCCAGATATGCAATTCTGAGGACAAATGCGAGTCACATAGGAATGGGAGGGGGTTGTTTGCCTTTTCTTAACTGAAATGGAAACATCCTCTAACAGTAAATCCATCCTGTTAAGTACAGTGCTGGTAGGAGTTGATTGGTTCTGAAGAGTTGGAATAGTGTTTCTAGGTTCCATTTAGAGGTATGTGTAGAGTGTGAGAATTGTGCATAGTATCAGTTCAGTTTTCTTGCATAAGTACTCATGTACTTTGAAAGAGCATAGTCTGAAACCCACATTGCTTAAATTTACGTTTGGTCATTTCATTATACTTTAAATTTTAAGTAACACTAAAAACAATTATAGCTGTTTTGATCCAGGCATGGTGGAGCAGGCCCATCACACCAGCACTTGATAGACTAATGCAGGAGGACCTCTGCAAGTTCTGGACCAGCCTGGGCTGCACAGTGAATTCAAGGCCAGGCTCAACTACAAGCAAGACCCACCCTGAGAGACTCTAGAGCAACAAAATACATGGCTACTGGAGTCTCTTGAAATCCAGCAGCACATGGAAGAGATGGGCAGAGGAGATAGATTTGCTGTCAGCTGCTTTAGTGGTGGTGGTGGTGAATAGGCTTCTCAATTTTTCAATCTGATATCTTTTATAAATAAGATACATTTGGAAATTTATTCAGAAAATTAGAAGCATAGGTGCAAGTTGAGCTAGTAGAACAGTAGAAGCCCCACAACTATAAGTGCAAGAGGTGTGGCTTTACATCAGGCCTTAGAAGAATCACTGTTACTTCTTTTTCTATCAGAAGAAGGCTAAATATCCATGTTCATAAAGTAAGCACACTTCTTCCAGCACATTGATAGTGCAGCTAGCCAGACTCCAGAAGAAAAAACTGAGAAACATAAAAGCATCAAGATTCCATTTGACTTTATATAATACAATTTAAAATCAAACACAGGAGCCAGTGGGAGAGCTCAGTAAAATAAGCACTTGTGTGGCAAGTCCAAGGTCCTGAGTTCAATCCCCAGTACCACAAAAAAGAAGAAAAAAAAAATCAAATAGAAACATTCATGGATGCCATTGTTGGCTCTCTGCTCCCCTTCTGCAACCCTGTTTTAATTCATGGTAAACTATATTTTTTTCTCCTGTTCCACAATGTGTGTTTTGTTTTTTTGTTTGTTTGTTTTTTATTTTATTTTATTGAACTACAAATGTCAATCAGACAGTTTCGAGACACCTTAACAATATAGATTTGATAAATTAATACATTGCAAACTGTTTTCATAATGTTTTGGTATTGTACAAGGTGCATACATGATATTATATTTACAGATATTATTTTAGCAGATATCTCTTATCAGTGAATTAAGAGTGTAGCTGCTTACTTATTTTTTATACCTGAATTACATCAAAAATTCAATAATTATTTTCCTAGTGGATGACCATAGTACTAGAAGCCGACATAATATCCTGTCCAACAAC